>JADRCD010223301.1:0-32614 GCA_019843815.1 Montemys delectorum
TCAGAGTGGAGCCAGCAACATCTCCTGCGGCCCTTCACTTCAAGAAGTGCAGACTACCTCAGTAATCTACAGGGGCCACAAGACACAGACAGTACAGTAGCCACAAAATCAGCTAACAGGAAGAAGTCCTAGAAGGATGGCGCAGTGGTTAGGGCACTGGCTGCTCACACAGAGGACCTAAGTTTAGCTCCCAACTCTAACGCCACTTTCATAGACATAGGTGCACATGTATACACATATGCATGCAGGCAAAGCACTCAATACATATAATAAAAATAAATATTCTAAAAAGAGCTCGGGAAATGGATGGGTCTGTGTTGTCAATGTTGTTTCACACTGTACTACCTACTCCAGTGTTTGTCTTTTTTTTTTTCTTTTTTGTTTTTCGAGACAGGGTTTCTCTGTGTAGCCCTGGCTGTCCTGGAACTCACTCTGTTGACCAGGCTGGCCTCGAAGTCAGAAATCCGCCTGCCTCTGCCTCCCAAGTGCTGGGATTAAAGGCGTACGCCACCACCGCCCGGTCAGTGTTTGTCTTTTTAATCATGAGATATACAAAGAAACATTAACATGTGGTAAACTCGGGAGGGGCACATGATCAATGGAAAGTACTACAAAGGTCATACTTTGAAACTTTAGATGAAGACTCCAAATAAACTTGTATAAATTATTCAAACAATTCAAGGAAATAATGTCTAAAGGATGAAAAGGAGGCATCAGAATAGTGCCTCACGCAGTAAATAATTTAAATAAAGACATAGAAGTTATTTTTAGCTACCAAATAGAAATTTTGTAGTTGAAACATACAATAGATAAATGTAAATTTCACTAGAGGGCCTCAGAAGCCATTTGAGTTCATAGAACAAAAACTTAAATTTGGGCTGGGTAGGGGGATGGTTCAGTCAGCCAGGGCATGAGGACTGCCTGGTTTTGTGTATCAATTTGACACAAGCTGGAGTCATCAGAGAGAAAGGAGCCTTAGTTGAGGAAATGCCTCCAAGAGATCCAGCTGTAAGGCATTTTCTGAATTAGTGATCAATGCAGGGGAGGCACAGCCCACTGTGGGTGATGTCATCCGTGGGCTGGTAGTCCTTGGTTCTAAAAGAAAGCAGGCTGAGCAAGCCATGGGGAGCAAAGCCAGTAAGCTGCATTCCCCCATGGCCTCTGCATCAGCTCCTGTCTCCAGGTTCCAGCCCTGTTTGAGTTCCTGTCCTGACTTCCTCCAATGATGGATTATAATCTGGAAGTGTGAGCCAAATAAACCCTTTCCTCCCCAATTTGGTTTTTGGCTGTAATGATTTAACAATAGAGACCCTAACTAAGACCACTTGGTGCCAGGGTAGTAGCACTTGCTGGAGCAACACTGAGAGCACAGAGCATCTGTGTTCCAGAGACAGCCAAGGTTGTACCTTGTGCTGCAGCAGGACTTGGTAATGTGTAAGAGTCACACCGGTGGTACTGGTTTTGAAGGCATGAAGGGGCCATGGAGAGCAGCTGAGGCTCAGCACTGTGAGAGATCAAGAGAGGCCATTGGTGAAGGTACAGCCACACCAATGTGGCAGTTGAAGGAACAGGACTGAGGGGGTCATGCAAAAAAACTGAGGCTTGCCACCATGAAAAGAGCCTATGAGAGGCTACTGGTGAAAATGCAGGCCAGTTGCAGCAGAAGATGCAAGCAGTGTTGGAGATGCCGGTACCATTGGATTGACCAACAAGAACAACAGTAGGGGAATGGAGCCATCCAGAGCCTTGAAGACGAGCTGTGTGCTACAGAGGGCAGAGATGGAGAAGTGACCCAAGCCCTTTGGAGGAGCCCAGAGAATCGCGAGTGGATCCCAGACATTTGACAGTCGGAGTTTGATTTTACTTTCATTTGACTGAGGCTATGCCCTGATTTTTTCCTCTTGAAGTAAAGTATTTTGCTGGAGCTCACAGTTGAGAGACTTTGAATTTTAAGAGACTTTGATTTTGAAAGAGATTGGATATTTTAAAGGAACTAAAATTTTAATGTGTTTGAATTTGTAAAGACTGTGGGACTTTTAAAGTTATTTATGTTTTTAATGTCAGATCTTTGGGATAAATACGGAAGGGTTATGACTTTATAGTGATGTGTCTGTGTGTCAAGTTGACAAGGGGTCAGTTGTACTGGCTGATTTTGTGTGTCAACTTGACATAAGCTGGAGTCATCAGAGAGAAAGGAGTCTCAGTTGAGGAAATGCCTCCAAGAGATCCAGCTGTAAGGCATTTTCTGAATTAGTGATCAATGCAGGGGAGGGCCCAGCCCATGGGTAGTGGTGGCATCCCTGGGCTGGTGGTCCTGGGTTCTATAAGAAAGCAGGCTGAGCAAAGCCAGTAAGCTGCATTCCCCCATGGCCTCTGCATCAGCTCCTGTCTCCAGGTTCCAGCCCTGTTTGAGTTCCTGTCCTGACTTCCTCCAATGACAGATTATAATCTGGAAGTGTGAGCCAAATAAACCCTTTCCTCCCCAACTTGCCTTTTGGTCATGACTAAGACACTCCTCACTCACACCTGATTTTATCTTGTTTCTCTCTGAACCTTGACTCAGTGACCTTTGACGGTGCTGGCCCCTGGCCGCCGACCATCTTGCTTGGCTTGGCTTTATTCTGGAAGTGCGCACTTTTGAATCTGCCCCTATGCCATTGAACTGGCTTTAAAAAAATAATCTTATCTGGTGTGTTTCCTGACACCACCAGGCCACTGCATTCCGAGCCAATGGCTTTGGAGCCTGCTAGTGAACACCATCCCTGGGCTTCCTCTCAGCTGGAAGCACAGGAAACATTTGTTCTCTGGCATCTTGGGTCCAGACCAGTATGAGGCTGAGGCCAGGGTACAGCCTGCCTCCCTGGAGCAGCTCTGCTGGGGATTTCTAATGAATGAGTCAAACAGGAAAAAAGAAACCATTAGAGCCTTTGTCCCAGCTGAGGAAGAAATGAAATTTCTGGGCTCTGGCCTAGAACAAGGGCCAAGCGCCTCTCTTTGTTGGTGGGACTAAGAAACAACCCCCAGGCATCATGCATTTGCTCTGCCACTGAGCCACCGGACCCTAGAGCACAAGCCGTTTTCCTATCTTTTCCATGGCTGCTTACATCTGCTAGGCCTCAGAAGCAGGAACACATTTTGTCTCCGCTCAGTCTGGGCTTAAGGTAGGGACTCAGGACTGATTGTTCCTATCAAAGCAGCCCCATGCCTGTGCGGGGATCTCTACTCAACCAGCCTATGCCTGTGCAGAGATTTCTACTCAAGAAGTCCATGTCTGTGCAGGGATGTCTACCCAAGCATCTCCAAGAGAATCATCACAGGGATGCATCGGGAGGGATTTCTGTCTCAGGAGCAGGAGAGGCCGAGGCAGGCGGTGGCTTACCCAGCGGTGTGAAGTGACAGTGACTAAGGGGAGGAGCGCTGTCCGAGCACTTGGTTGAGGCCATAGTTCTTTGGTGCAGAAAAGCCAGCCACCTATCTGGCATGTTGCTGACAGTTTTCAGCAAGCTCTTTTTAAGACTGGACTTGAGAAGATGTTCTCTACTCACACCGTCATCCATTCGTGTGGATTCCACCTTGGAACACCATTCCAGGCTCACTAATGAGATTAAGGTTCAGAACAATCTCCTTAAAATTTTAAATGTTTGTGTGCACACATGCATGCATGCATGTGGAGGCCAGGGAAGAATCTCACCCTTAGGCTCTTTGTCCACCTCCTTTGAGACAGGATCTCTCTTTAACTTGGATACCACCCACTAGACAATTCTGGCTGGCCAGTGAGCCCCAGGATCTTCACCTCTCTGCCGCTCCATGGCTGGGATCATGAGTGAATGCCGCCATGCCAGGCATCTTTATGTGGAGTCTGAAGGTCAGACTAGGGTCTTTGTGCTTACAATAGTAAGCCCTTTACTGACAGAGCTATGCCTCTAGCCCCGGAAAGGTCTCTTCACCAGGCCATACAGCTGAAGTAAAGGACCTAGCAACAGCTCACTCCTGATATTTTCCCTTTCATCTACTTCTTAGTCTGGTGACCAGCTGACAAACATGTTAACAGTTTCAGAAACGTTCCTCACTCTTGATGCAACAAGCCCACACTTGGCAGCTTGTCCTCATGAAGTAATCGTGATTGCAGAATACACATGTCATGGCTGAGTGTGGCTAAGGACACAGTCCTTTCCTTCCTAAATCCCACTCAAGCAATAAAATGGATGCATAAATAATAATAAAACAGTGTTGTGATAGGTGTAAGGTCACTGTGTTTATTAGGGAATTCCTGGGGAACTGGAGGCCAGGACAGAGCAGAGCAGACTGACAAAATACAACAGAAAGTGGCATGCTGTGGGGCTGAGCATTCAAGTACCACAGAGGGAATCCCACCAGCAGAACTGCTGAGCAGAGGCAATTCAAAGAGAGGCCAGGATGGACACGGTGCAGGCGTGAGCTGGCATCTGCACCCTGCTCGGGTAGTCAGTCACCTGAGAGGTCTGCCAGCAAGTCAACAGCTGGGTTATTCTGTACGCTGAGGTATCCCTCAGCTGTCTCCACACCCAGGGTTAGATCATTTCACCCACTGAGACAGGCAGAGGCATGGTGTGGGGCTGAGGAAGCACATTTATGGTGATCAAGGCCGAGCCTGGGGAAGAGGATGGCAGAGCACAAGGCCCAGGATCCACACAGGATGAGGGAGAGAGAGAAACAAGAGTACAGAATAAGAGTCAGGGAATCAAATGTGATGGATGCCCCTAGCAGTCAGGGTCTGAGGGCTCCTGAGTGCTGGCAGGATGTACAAAGGGTTTGAGATGTATCTGTGGACTTTGAAGGGAAGCCTGCTGGGGACGGATTACTCAGCAGGGCCAGTCATGACTCGAGTTTAGCAGTGGTGCTAGGGGAAAGAAGGGAGAATCCAGAAGAACATTAACAGTGCCCCCCCCCCCCCCCAGTGTCAGTGACATAAAAAGATGTCTGGCACGGGCACCTGGGTATGAAGGATGAGCCTCTGCATGTAGCATGGGCCCCCTCCACCCTGCCATCCACCCGCAGTTCCCTCTACTTTAAGTCTTAATTTTTTTAAGTCAGCAAAGGGGTGGGTTTCGATATGACTACTTCATTCGTACATGTCGGTAGGCTTTGCCTTTGTTAATCTTCCCCTCAGCCCTCTCTCTCCATCTCCTCCTCAGCAGCTCTCCTTCTGGCACCAGCATCCCAGCAAGCCATACACTTTTCATTGCTGCCCCTCCCCCCTGCCGCCCTGCTGCCTCCCCCCCCCCCATTTTCATAGTCCTCTTTCTCGTTTCACAACCTACACATGCACATGCATACAGACAAACACTCACACAAGGACGGAATTCTGTGTGAGAAGTACATGGTATTTGTCTTCCTGTGTCTGGCTTATTTTACTTAACGTGGTCATGTATGGCTCCACCCATCTTCAACTTTTATAGCTGGGTATGATGGTGCCTATGTGCCATGCCTGCTTTATTGGTCCATCTGTTGATGGCTATCCAGACTGGCCCATATACAGGTACTCTGCTGGGTGCTGACTTGAATTCTTGTGGGTCTACACTAGGGGTGGTTTGGCTGGGCACATGGTTGTTTGGCTGAGTCACATGGTGGTTTGGCTGGGTCACATGGTTGTTTGTCTGGGTCACATGGTAGTTTGGCTGGGTCACATGGTGGTTTGGCTTGGTGGCATGGTTGTTTGGCTGGGTCACATGGTTATTTGTCTGGGTCACATGGTGGTTTGGCTGGGTCACATGGTGGTTTGGCTGGGCACATGGTTGTTTGGCTGGGTCACATGGTTGTTTGGCTGGGTCACATGGTTGTTTGGCTGGGTCACATGGTCGTTTAGCTGGGTCACATGGTTGTTCTCTTTTTCATCTTGGGAGGGATCTCTGTGCTGATCTCCACAGTGGTTGTAAAGGTCCCTTCAGCTGACTTGTGGGGTCCACAGGGCTCCTTATCCTGGGACTTCTGACACGTCATTGCCAAAAGGGCCTGTGCTTCAGAGCCTGAGGCCTAGAAGAGAGAGAGCCAGGGCTGGTAGGCTCCCTGGCCCATCTCCTCTGCAGCAGCAGGTCCGCAGTCCTCCTCCTCTCTGCTCCCTGTCCTGCTTCAGCTGCCAGTAGCCGCTTCCCAGACCCCTGAGGACACATGAGGAAAACCATGCTCAACCTTTGTGTATCTGAGGGAGGGGGCAGAACACATATTTGAATTTTCATAAAGAGATACCACAAGGCAGTATAGAAACTAATACAGGTCACTACTCATTATAGGAGGGACATGAGAGAAAGTTGTATGTGTGTGTCTTTGTGTGTCAATGTGTATATCTGTGTGTGTCTGTGAGTTTGTCTGTGTATGTGTGTATGTATGTGTGTGTATTTTTGTGTATGTCTATGTGTGTCTGTGAGTGTGTAACTGTGTGTATTTCTGAGTATGTTTATGTGTGTCTGTGTATCTGTGTATGACTGTGTGTATGTGTGCATATCTGTGTGTATGTCTGTCTGTCTGTGTATGTCTCTGTGTGTATCTCTGTGTATCTTTCTCTCTCTCTCTCTCTCTCTTTGTGTGTGTGTGTGTGTGTGTGTGTGTATGTGTGTGTGTGTGTGTGTGTAGAACCAGCCAGAAGGGTGCAAGGAATGAACACTTTTTTGACCATACGAATTATTATCTAGCAAGCAGAATTAAACAAAGAGAGAGCCTGCTCTGTCCTCATTATTAGAGATCAGACTGACATTTTCCAGACTTTTGACTGAGGAAGCTCTTAATTTTCAGCCAGAAAAGCCAGAGTGGTGCAGGAAATGGGCTGCTCCAAGTTGGCTCCTGGAGGGAAGGCCACAGCCAGCGGCCATCTGCTCCTCCCCCACCCCCTGTGCTCCCAGTGCGGTAGACCAGGTGCCAGGGAAGATACAAGACTAGGTTACATAATAAAACCAACCTAACCCTCCTAGAGCAGGGAGACACAGAGCTGCCCTGGTCATGCTCAGGGGCTGTCTGGCCTTTGCTAGTGGGAGCTTTCAAAAGGTCCAGCAAGAACTGTGCCCCTGACTTGCCCTGCCATTAGCCATAGGCATATGGCCTGCTTCTAGAGCATACTGCTTGCCCCTGCCTATATACACTGCTACTGTCTCCCATGGGTGTAGGGGAAGGGCAGTGAACAGGACTAGAACTCAGCCCCACACGGGAGAGGTGTCTCCAGCCATGTGGGTCTTAATCCTCACACGCACACAACTTTGACCTTTCCCTTTCTTGTGGGCTTTGTGAAACAGTCAGTGATACTGTCCAGGCATGAAACTGGCGGTTCACCAACTGCATGCTCACCCTCTTTACTCCTCAGAGCCACGCTTAGGGGCCTGGAGAGGCTAGATGCCATCCATCATTGCCTTTCAGCCAGCGTGCAGCCTGGGGAATGACTTGCACTGGGCTAAATGTGAATCGTGAGCTGAGTGGGGTGGAATCCTGATCTCTGGACCCTGGTGCAGCCCTGCACCCTCTCCAGGGACAGGAGAGAGGGAGGGAGACTGCATGTTCTGCACGTAGCCTAGCCCCAGGATGCCCTCTTCCTTTGGCTTCTGTTTGCTGGAGGACAGGGGAAGCAGTAGACACACAGATTGGTTAACTAGTCACTTAGTCACAATAGTGTGACTTAAGTTCAAGGTACAAGTCTTCTTTAATGGGCCTGACTGCTGTTGCCCGGGTGGCTACCATTAGTCCACGCTGGGAGCTAAGTATAGCTCACACCCCCTAAGCCAGCTCATGGTTTGAGTGTAAACTTGGGTGTTTCTGGCCTAGGGACAGATGTTGGGCTGAAGCTGTCTCAAAATATCTCTGAGCTACTGTTTCTGGACAAATGTCACCAGCTGAGACCATGGTCCAGCCAGCACTTCTTAGATAGGTAGACACACATACTCTAGAGAGGCAGGGCTTGTCTGGCTCACAGGGAGATTCTCTAGGCTACGGGGATGATGCCTGAGGTAAAGGCTGTCCTCCAGATGTTGGCTTTGGGGAGAGCTCACCTGCATCTCTGTTTATTGCCCAGTCACCTTGCCAGGGTCTTTCACACATCCTGATGCTGGGGTAACTGCCTGTTATCTATCTGCCCAGAAAGCTCGCGGCTGAGCTGGAATGTGAACTTGTATCTAGCTGGATCCCAAGGGTGGCTACTTTCCAGAACATTCCCACAGATGTGAATGGGGGTGGGGGTGAGAGACAAGCTCAGAAGCGTAGAGGAAAAGGAGAGGCCAGGGGTCAGGAAATCCTGACCATGTACGTGTACGCATACTGTTCGCACAGACTCAGAGCTATTTTAAGGCCAAGGCCAGGATGTAGTCCAGAATGGGTTTGACGTTCGCTTTTGTTGTTGGCCTTTAAAACACTTTTCATTCCTCTCTCTCTCTCTCTCTCTCTCTCTGTGTGTGTGTGTGTGTGTGTGTGTGTGTGTACATGTGTATACATGTATGCACCCAAATGTAGAGGTCAGAGATCAGCATTACGGATCTTCAATCACGCTCTACCTTATTTTTTGAGACAGAGTGTCTCATTGAACCTGGAGTTCGCTGACTCCATGGATCAGTGGCTAGCAGTCCTCTGGATCCTCCTGTCTCCACCTTTCCGTGGTGCTATGATGACAGCAGTGTGATTCAGTACCCAGCCTTCTATGTGGATGCTGGCAATCCAAACTCAGGGCCTTATGCTGATGCAGTGGGTCTTCTTCTGATGAGCCATCTCCACAGCCCATAAAACACACTTCTCATCATCAATTGGAGCCCTGGTGAAAATGATGTCCTCCTAAATTAAGCCTTTGATAAAACAAACAAGTAAACAAACAAACAAGCAACACCTCAGGCACAGGAACAAACACATTTCAGACCTGGTGACCCGAAGCCTCCTTTGTGTCCTGAGCTTCACAAAGTTCCTACTCTGCTGCTCCTCCCTTTTAATGTGCTGGCTGGAGAAGTGCCCTACAGAGAGGGCAGTACTGTGGCCAAGCGGGTGAAGAAGGAAGGTGGGCACAGCAGAAGTCAGTATAATAAATCCCTGCAGAGTCGGATATGACTCCTTTATGTATCCTGTAGGCCTCTTCTGCAAGGTGAAATTCATGGAATGTTCTGGAACCCTGTGTGTACTTTGGAACATGGGATTTTCAACTCCAAACCTCTGTAAGGAAGTCTCACCCTCTGAAGCTGAGCTGAGAATGCCCACAGGCTACAGAGTCACTTTCAGCTCTGCCATGTTGGGAGGCCTGAGACAAATGGCTTAATCTCTCTGTGTTTGTTTCCTAATCAAAAAAGAATGTGATAATGTACGCTACCCTGCAGGGCTGTGGACGGGTGCAAAGAGACATGTTTTAGTGACTGATGGCAGTCTTGAGGCATGCAGAGTACCACAGGCTCCTCACTGAAGTTTTCAGACAGACGCTGAGGCTTAGAGGGTCTTTGCCCAAGATGGCCGACCTGGGGACAAAAAGTTTGAACTCTTCCTCAGCCTGACTCTGAAGAACGTTGTCTGAGCCATTCATTCTACACTTTGCCCCTGAAGCACGCCAGGGCAGCATCCTCATCCACGCTGGGCAGTTTGGTGACTAAAAGCACAATCTTGACAGGAACTGGGGCAACAGCCCATGCTCACTCAGGAAGCCAGAGAATGGTGTTTCTTGTTACTCGTAAGCCCAGCCAATGGATTGTGGGAGTAGCCAGGGGTATTGAAAAGCAGAGAAAGACAGAAGAGAGCATTTAGGATCCAGGACCTGGCAGGAAGGGACTTGCTCTAGCAGAGACATGTCTGTAGCTTTGCCATGGCCTTTGAGTTATTTTCCAGGGAAGCATGCCCTCTATACAGTGGTGGTTGGAGGGAAGGCACAGGAAGAACACCTACCTGCTCAGGTGCCTGGGATCCCATTTTATCTCCACTGTAACCCTACAAAGCGATGATGAATATGCATTTCGTAGTCTTCCCTATAACTCATTCTGTGTCGTCTTCTCTGTGATCCACAGGTAGGAACTGGCATGCACCCCCTAGGAGCTCCTGTTTCCTTCTGGCTCTCGTGTCTGTCTACACAGATGTTAGTCTGTCCAACTCTCTTGTTACCTTCAGAAAGACAGTAGGAGCCAGGAACCTTCTTTTGGTCCTTAGCAAGCTTGCTTTTGCTTCTGACAGGAGCTCACTGCCACCTCTGCCCCAGACGGGGACCAGACATTGCTGTACAGTGGGTCAGCTCAGGAGTAAGGTCAGCAGGTGCTCTTGAAGGGCAGTGGGCACCAGCCATGCACACTGCCTAAATTCAGAGCAGGTCTGCTTTGAGCTGGGCCTGAGTTCTAGCTAGACTTCTCCACATGTTCTCACATCTTCTAGGTATATCTTCCTAAGGTCTCCTTGGAACAGACTCCTGCCTTCAACTGAAACTAAGATGGAGACTCCAGGGAGGTGGCCAGAGCCCATCAGTATTGATGGGCTGAACGAGTCCATTCTTAAGGAATTTTCCATCACTTCCACCCAGAACTGAAGGAAAAACAACTCTGGCCATCAGAGGAGTGAAGAGAGGTAATAGTAAACAGGAGGGGAAGAAGCTGCTGCTCCTGTTGCCATGAGAACACTGGAGCAAGGGGGAGGGGGTCTAAGGAAGGTGCAAACAGAGCTTGCGGAACATAGACTGCCTGATAGATACACTGGGGAAGCTTTGTGAAAACAGATTCTCAGGCCCCATCCTCCACCCTTGATTCGGCTGCTTTGTAAAATCTCTAAGGTCAGGCATAGAGAGATAGCTCCACTTGTAAGGTGCATGCTTGCTTGCCATGCAAGTATGATGACCTGAATCTGGTTCCCAAGGAGACACACGAGAAGCTGAGCACTTTGTAATCCCAGCACTGGGGAAGCAGAGACGGCTTGGGGCTCACTGGCTGGCCAGCCTAGGCTACTTGATGAGCTCCAGGCCAGTGACCGGTCCTGTCTCAAAGAAGAGGTGGCTGGTGTCTGAGGAAAGACACTCAAAGCTGTCCTTAGGCTTCCATATGTGTGGACACACGTGTACACATACATCCACATACATGTGAACCTCCACACATGTGCACTCATGTACACACACACATGCACACGCGCGCACACACACACACACACACACACGCACACATGCATATACGCACACCACACACAAAAAATCTCCCAGGTGCTTCTAGTATGTAGCCAAGTTTCACAATGGTCCATTCAAAGGCTCATTTCAACATGTACATCAATTTACCAGAGAACCTTTGAAAATGCAGTTTCTAATTCAACAGTCCCAGGACCACATGCAGGAATATGCATTTCTAACTGATTTCCCATGATGCCTCTGGTTCCAGAGACATATTTTTGAGAAGCTAGATGGTAAGCTGTACAATTCAACGTAAGAGATGTAATTAAGGAAGCTGGGGCACAGAGCCCAGGGAGGCCGTGGCATTTGAGAAACAGCCGGATGGAGCCTCTCCACACTGTCTCCTCAGCTCTGGTGTGGAAGCAGGTACAGTCGCTTTTTACACACAGTGGTCTATGTCTGGTCAATGAGGTGCTCAGGTTCAGGACCAATGTCACAGTTAAGGAAGACCTGCACTTTCTTAGCGATGAGCCACAGGCTCCTATGGAGCCCTAGGAAATTATTTGTATTCTATAGCACTCTCAGGATGAAACAGCCTTCTACTTCTGGCCTCCTACCTGTACCAGTCAGGATCAGAGCAGACCCAAGGAAGAGGGAAGCCGAACATTTACCCCAGAATGGCAGAATAAGACCCCAGACCCCAGTGGCAGGTAGCCTCCCTGTGAACTAAGCCCGGTTGCAGAGTCATAAACCACCCAACGCTCACAGCTCTCATCTCAGACAAGATAATTCTCTAGGAGCCACTGCTACACTCAGTTCTGGGCCTGTAGGTGCTGCTGTTCCCAGAGCAGGAGTCCTCTCTCTCCTGAGGCAGGGTCATGTCCTGGCAAAGTCAAGGTGACCAGTTCAGTTCAGATGACCTTTCATCTCATGGATCAGGTGCCAACCATGGGCAAGGCTTCCTTGGGTGACCTTTCACCCACCTAGCTGGTGTCCTCCCAGGGCACAGCCAGGCCAGGCAGGCAGCACAGTGACAGATCTGGTCACACCCCAGGAGCTGGCTCTGGCAAAGCCTTGGCAGTCACAGCAATATTCCAGGCAAACCGAGGAGCAGGTGGCTTCCTTCGCCTGGTGTGGGCTCAGTGGTCCCTGCCAAGTCCCACTGGTCCCTGAGCCACCTACCCTGGGCTGTGTGAAGGAACTGCTGGTCCTCTGTTAGGTCCCAAGGAAACACCCCCATTGACAATTGTAAATTTTAAGGATCAAGATGGGGAGGAAGAGGCTATGGGGTGGGACATTTCAGACCTGTCAATCTTGTGGTATTCGTTTGCCATAGAGCCTGGAGGACGTCCCTGTCAACACCCAAGCCAATCGCCTAGATGCTGAAAACAAACTGAAACATGTCTGTAGAGCCTATCATGTGTGTCTTAACTTCACACGTTTGGGGTCCCTAGCCCCAGGGAGAAGATTATGCCAAGCTACAGTACTTTGACCCATGACAGGTCATGGAGGACCCAGCTGTGGTGCTAGCAGGCAGAGAGCTGGTCCCCAGAGAGTGACCATTCTGTAGTCTGTCCTTGTTCAGAAGGAGCTGTCCCCGTTTATGTCATAAACTCCTAGAAACCTGTCTGGGCCAAATCCCCAGGGGATGCTTACACTTGGGGACCAGCCTGTCACCAAGCAGGTAAGCAGAATGGATTTGGGGGAATGACTTGAAGGTAAGACTGTGGCTTTGGAGTCACACTGTCTGGGCACACATCCTGGCCACACCCTCGTCATGGCAAAGTGACCTTCACCTTGGTATCTCTTACTTTCTCTGTGCCTCAGTTTCCTTGTGGGAGGAATAAGAGTAGCAGGTCCTAGGATGGTTGTGAGGAGATTGATGCAATGGAAATCCTTAAAACAGGCCCTTCTCACTGTGTCACCCCAACCTCACGTCAGAGGAGACTGGGCTGTCCCATTCCCCTGGCTTCCTTCTCCATCACCTACTTGTCTATAGTCCTGGCATGTTTTGTCCTTTCAGGGAAAGCAAGTGCCAATTCCCCCAAGGTTCTGTTCTCTTCTTTGGCCCCAAGATCAGTTAAATCTCTTTGCCTACTCTACCTTAACCTACCAGGCCCTACTTCCCCAAGACACCACTCCACCCTTCCTGGCTGTTGGCACTGGGGAGCTGTACGGTTCTCCTGTGAGTCTGTCTGGTACCCACTCCCTGGCCACATGTCCACTCTTGGTGATCATGCAGTTTCACACACTGATGCTTTGTTTTATAACAAATTTGTATCTCAACTCAGCTTCTCTCCACATCCCAGCTGGGCCTTCTCAATGATCTCTTTGGGTATAAGCCATCTTTAACTTGAAATTTTAGAGCTGAGTTCTGCTCTATCTTCCCAAATTCCTTCTATCTCACTGAAAGCTGTTTCTCCGGTCTCAGGATACCTCCGGGTGATGCAGTTCTGAGTGGTCCCTGGTCTTTCTCTCTTGGCTGACATTCCCACCAGTGGAGCCCATTGGTTTTGCCTGTAGCTGTGGCCAATGGTTTGTGATTAACAACACACTACTCTGCTGATTTGTTGAGTTTAATATGATGAAAAAACAGTGCATGTCCAGAAGAAACCATACTATAAATTTTGAATTTAAACTTCTTCCCGGACTAGCTGTAACTTGGCATCAAGTGTTCTCTCACAATGCTGGTCAGCAGCTGCCACATGATCACGAGGAGGGGAACCAATGTTGCCCAATACACAGTATCACTGAGTTAGATCACTCCTGAGAGCAGGTGTATAACTTGCATTTTGGACATGAGATATTTCCAGTGTACAGCAACTTTGTTGCAAGTGAACACTCTGCCCTCTCTCTCTCCTATGATATCTTCCTGCTCAGGCAGCCATCACCCCTCACCCAGGTTATAACAATGGCCTCCAATCAGATCAAAAGCAGATGTTGAAGGAGTGAGTGGGTCTGAAGACTGAACGGTCTGACAGAGTGCTTGTGAGTACTGCACAAGACACAAGACATAGCCTGGGACCGGTTGTCCTGACCATCACTCAATACCTTACCTGTTCCATGTGCTGACAGCCAGAGCTCCTTTCAATGGGTCTGAAAACATTCTTGCTGTGTAGTAACAGAAAGGCTCTAGGTGTGCATTCCACCCCCACCCCTACCCTCACACATGTACATACACATACTCAATCACACCACACTCACACCACACACACACCCTCACACCCACACTCATTACCATACCACACTCACCACACACTCACACCCACATACACCACCCATACACAGAAACACACATACACACCCACACACACACACAAACCACACACACCACACACATACATACATACTTACACCATACCACACCACGTGTGCGTGCACACACAGGCATCTGTACATATGCTGAGCACACTGAGTCAGAGGAACCAAGGAGCGCAAGAAAGCAGATAGGAAGCTACGTTCTAAGTCAGAAAGGAGCCTGAGCATTTTGATCTAGGGCATCTTAGAAGCCAAAAATGCTAAGGAAGCTGAGCCACCGCCCTCCTGAGGACAGTGGCTTTGCCTGCAGCTCTCCTAGCTCACCTGGTGTTGGGAGGGGGGGGGGGAGAGGAAAATCGCTGGAACCGAAGGAACATCCCTCCAGAAGAGGGCTTCTGGCAGCCAGTATGTGCCCACAACGTCTCTACAAAGCTGCTCTTCTTGGAGCAGATCTACAGACTGACATGTGAGTTCCACCATCTGTCTCCAGTAGTTCTGAGTCCTGTCAGTCAGCCTCTGCCCATGCTGCTCAATAATAAACTCCTTCAAGAATGCTCGGATGCCTACTCATGTGTGTGCTTGTCAGGCAATGAATGGCTTACTACAGCGAGGCTCATGGGAGAGTGTCCATGGGACAGAAATGGGGAGCAAAGGCTGTTCTTGCTCCCAGAAGTCTGGGGCACTTTCCAGGCCATCAAACAAACCTGGAGGAGGGAAGTGTCCAGAGGGCCCTGGGTTTGAACAAGATGCATCCTGAGGCACCTACTCTCTCACCCAGGCCACTTCTTTTCTGTCTCCCAGAAATTGCTCATCCCTATACCCAACTTCCTCCTCTAACATATATATGTTGTCTTCTACTCAAATCTATCTTCCCCCTATACCATGACTTCCATGCAAATCATAAGTTCATCTCATCTGGAGACGGGGCTCAGTGGGTAAGAATGCTTGCAAACATAAAGATGTTGGTTCAGATCCCCATCACCCATGCTGAGAGAGAGAAAGAGAGAGACATAGACAGTCAGAGACAGAGAGACAGAGACAGACAGAGGGAGGGAGGGGGGAGGGAGGGAGGGAGGGAGGGAGGGAGGGAGAAAAGGGAGAAGGAAGAAGGAAGGAAGGAAGGAAAACCAGACTTAGTCATGCGAGCCTGTAACTCTGGAGCAGGGGAGAAGGGTTTCATGGAGGAAGTTAAGCCAGTGACAGGTGAGTTACTGGCTAACCAGAAAACCAACCAACAAACAAACACTGAACTCTAGGTTCAGAGAGAGTGTTCCAAGAGAATATGAAGAAGTGATAGAGCAGGGTCCCTGAATCCTCCTCTGTCCTCCACAGATGCATACATGAGCACACTGTGACACCCCCCCACACACACACACAGCATACACCACACAAATGCAAATTAGATGAAATAGAGAAATCTACCCCCAAAGACAAAGAACAGAACCAGAGCGAAAGATGAGAATCGCATCAAATGTCTCCCTGCGAAGGGGAAAGGCCACACATGATAATAAGATGATGTTGCTGCCATGACAACCACAATCATGCAGCTGCAGTGCCAAGGGTGTAGAGCCAATGGAATCAATGTGATGCTGATTTCTTTGGCAAGCCATCTTGGGGGCTCCACTTGTTACCAGCCAGACAAGTGAAGTGCTAGGCAGGCGCTGGTCTGTCATCAATCGTGATACTCCATCCAGATCTGTCTTGTGTTTATCTCTTTATCTCTAGTAACAAGTTTGGATAGGACCATTGGGACAGACTGGGACCCGGTAAGAAGGCTCAGTGGAGGTGGAGGAACCTGACCTCTACCTCTAGGGAGGGACAGAACCAAGTTCAATACCAGGTGCCCAGGCCGGGCAGGGCTCCTGGTAAATACATTAGCCAGGTCATGTGTGAGGATGAAAGGAGTCTGGTGCTGAACCTCAAATCACAAAACTGTGATCAAGCAGGGCAGATAGGGGAGCCTTCC
Source organism: Montemys delectorum (assembly GCA_019843815.1). NCBI lineage: Eukaryota > Metazoa > Chordata > Mammalia > Rodentia > Muridae > Montemys > Montemys delectorum. The sequence continues at coordinate 16,284 of JADRCD010223301.1, forward strand.
ATTGTGGTCAACCTTTTAGGTTTGCAAACAATATTATTGGGCTGGCAAAGCGCTTGTTGCACAAGCTCTGTGACCTGAGTGAAATCCTTGGAACCTACATAAAAGTGGAAGGAGAAAGTCAACTCCATAAAGTTGTGCTCTGATCTCCACATGTGTACTGTGGCATGCATGTGAATACACATGCCTACACAAGAGTGATCTCCTCATGTGCACTGTGGCACAGTTGTGAGTGCACCCATACACACAACAATGATCTCCATATATGCACTGTGGCACACATGTGAGTGCACACACACACACACACACACCAGTGATCTCCACATATGCACTGTGGCATGCCTGTGAGTGTATACACACACACACACACACACACATACACCAGTGATCTCCACATATGCACTGTGGCATGCCTGTGAGTGTATACACACATACACACACACACACACACACACACACACCAGTGATCTCCACATATGCACTGTGGCATGCCTGTGAGTATACACACACACACACACACACACACACACATACACACACCAGTGATCTCCACATATGCACTGTGGCATGCCTATGAGTGTATACACACACCAGTGATCTCCACATATGCACTGTGGCATGCCTATGAGTGTATACACACAGACACACACACACACACACACACACACACACCAGTGATCTCCACATATGCACTATGGCATGCCTATGAGTGTATACACACACACACACACACACACACACACACACCAGTGATCTCCACATATGCACTGTGGCATGCCTGTGAGTGTATACACACACACACACACACACACACACACACACACGCACATCAGTGATCTCCACATATGCACTGTGGCATGCCTGTGAGTGCATACACACACACACACACACACACACACACACACACACACACACCCCAGTGATCTCCACATATGCACTGTGGCATGCCTGTGAGTGCACACACACACACATAACAGTGATCAACATTTTAAAAATAAGAAAAGTAAAACAGAATTCACAGTGTTATCATCTACAAACTTCATACTTGAGAATCATTAAGTTAGAAAAAAGTTGTAAAAGCCCATGGACACATGCCTGAGTGTTCAGGAGATCCCACATGCTGCACATGGCCTGAGCCACTTATAAGGGAGGTTGGCTACCATCCCCAGAGAAACTGAAACTTACTCCAAAGTGCCATGAGCAGGAGCTGGCAGCAAGTTGCCTTCAAATTAGGATGGCTGATGCCCTTGCAGGAGCCTCCAGCTCTGTTTCTCTCTGGGTGTTGGGATGACAAACAAGGATGAGATGATGTGAGTGGGCACTGCCTTCCACACTGTTTGCCCGCTCTCACTGTGCAGTGCCTGAGGCTCTCCAAGGCTCTCCGCACTTCATTAGCAACATTACCAGTTATGTGCAGTGTTAGCGTATGAAAATGATGCCTGACAGACATGGCCATCACAAGGAAACTCCTTTAAGAGAACCTATCTTCAGAGGCTTAGCTGTTAAGAGCACCATGTCCTCTTATAGAAGATGAGTTGGGATGCCAGCACCCACACTGGGTGGCACAAATGCCTGGTACTCAAGCTCCAGGGGACCTGAGGCCCATATAATATATATTCACACATAAATCAAAATCAAAATAAGTCTTAAAAAGAGAGCGACTCCACCATGTTACTGGTCGCAAACATAGAGCATGGTTGGCAATAGGGTGGGCATTGGTGAGTCTGGCCTGTGATCGCTCAATGAAGCCTCAGGACAGATTTGCATGGAATCAAAAAAAAGAGACTTACTCTCCAGGACTGCTCACATCCTAGCTCATGGCATTGTTCAGAGGGAAAGGGTGAAACAAAGGCTGACTTATTCACAGGCAGAGCTTCAAAGTCCACACATCAAGGATATAGATCAAAACTTGCAGACACAGTGCTGACCTAACATTTTATATTCTCAAAAAAAAAAAAATCACAAGAAAAAGATGAACTATCTAAAAAGAATAAATTCACATTTATTTCCATTTAAATGCTTCAAAGCAGGAAGCCTATGAATCTGGAGCCTTCTCCGGCTGCTGTTAGGCAGGCTCCCTTCTCCCTTCTGGTTTTTCCATCTCTTGCTAAGAGTCACTTTCCACAGCGATAGGGTTGGCACCACATTTATCCAAAGACAGTTGCCGTGGAGTATTTACTGTATTGAGATAAAAGTCGAACATTTACATCCAAGTAGCTCACAGATTTACTGTACCATTACATGGATCTAAAAACAAACAAAAACTGGCCTTAAAACAAATGCTATTGGGAAAGTTTGGCAGGTTCCTTGAAACTGCATGGATATATCTAGCAGATGGCCATCCATTCCATCCCTAGGTATTTATCCAAGAAAACAGAAAACATATGCCTATGTGAAAACTTTTCCATGAATGTATATGGCCACTTATTTGTAATTGCCCTAAACTGGAAACCATCCTCCTGGCAATCCTCCTGCCTCAGCCTCCTAAATGCTCAGATTATAGGTGTGTGTGATCATACCTGGCTCATTTTAACACCATCACTGCCAACGCACACATGCATATAGACATACACACACAGACATGTGCATGCACACATATGCACACATGCACGTGAATACACACATCCACATATGCACACACACTGACACACATACACACACATGCACATGCATACACACATGTGCACACACAGACATGCACACAAGCACACAGACACATGCATGCACATGTACACACACATGCACACACACACACATACACCAACTGTCTTCTGTTTTTCTTTAAAAGGAGCTAGTTATGCAGTCATACCTTACTTCTACATTCTGATCCTCCAGTCTCAGTCTTTTCTCTTAAAATAAAATTTTTTAATGTGTGTGTGTGTGTGTGTCTATGTGTCTGTGTGTGTGTGTGTGTGTGCGAGTAATTGCCACTATGAGTTTATGAGTTCTCTGAGGAAGCCTGAAGAAGGTGTCAGATCCCCTGGAGATGAAGTTGCAGGCAGTTGTGAGCCACCCAACATGGGTACTGAGAACATAATTCAGTTCCTCTGGAGGAGCAGAACATGCTCTTAATAGCTGAACCATTCCTCCAGTCCCATCTGGTTACTGTTTTTTTTTTTTTTTTTTTTTTTTATGTGGGGATCAAACTCAGGGCCTCATGTTTGCAAGGCAAGCACTTACTGACTGAAGGAAGATCCATGTCTTGGTAAAGAAATAGACATGTAGTTCTACGGTGCACCTAGAACCCAGACAGACATGACCAGCTGGAAGCATCCCCACACTAAAGTGCTGAGAGTGCAAGACAGAGAAATGACACCAAAAACTGAAGGAGAGAAGTGTGTGTTGGTCATTGTGGCTCACACCTGTAATTGCAGCACTGAGAAGTCTGAGGCAGGAGGATCATCAGGAGTTTGAAGCCTGCCTGGATTACAGGGTGAAACCTTGTTTCCAAGAACAAGCCTCAGACCAAAAATTCTAGAGGGCTTAAGGGTGGTGCCAACTCTCCTGTGAATACCCTCAGAACACCAGCATGGTTCTCAACAGAACCTCCGAAGGTCAGGAGGTGGGGAAATGATGTTTTCCAACCCTGAACAAAAATAGCTGCCAAACTCCATTACTATGTATAGCAAAGTTGTTCTTCCAAGTTGAAGGAGAAATAAAGACCTTCCAAGATAAGCATGAAACCCTGCAGAATATGCTCAGAGGAATCTTACACACAGAAGTGAAGATAAACACCGAGCACAGCGCAGAGGAATCCACTAGAAGAGTGAATAAACAAAATGAGACTGGGGAAGAATTGAATTGCTACAACATATCAAAATAACAAGAATTGGCACCTGCTTTTCAGTTGAAACTAAATGTTTATTGATTCTCAAAAGACATAGATTAGCTGATTATATTTAAAAGAAAAAGATGGTGATAGAGGAATGGTTCAGTGGTCAGAGCACTTGCTACTCTTCTAGAAGAGCTGGGTTCAATTTCCAGCATCCACATGGGAGCTTACAACCATCTGTAACATCAGCCCCAAGAGAGCCAGTGTACTCTTCTGGCCTCTGTGGGCACAGGTACACATGTGGTGCACTGAGATGCACACAGGCAAAGCATCCATAGGCATAGAATAAACAATTTTTAAAAGCAGATACTTCCGAGTGGCAGAGATTAACTATGGAGCAGAGACTGAAGGAAGGACAAGCCAGCCTAAATATAGCTATCTCCTGAGAGGCCCTGACAATACCTGACTAACACAGATGTAGAGGCTCACAGCCATCCATTGAACTGAGTATACGGTCCCCAATGAAGGAGTTAGAGAAAGGATCTATGGAGCTGAAGGGTTTGCAGCCTCTTAGGACGAACAACAAGATGAACTAACTAGTACCCTCAGAGCGCCCAGGGACCCAACCACCAATCAAGGACTAAACATGGTGGGACTGAATGTTTTGGCAGCATGTGTATAGTAGAGGATCGCAAATTCAATCATCAATAGGAGGAGAGGACCTCGGCCTTGTGAAGGTTCTGTGCCCCAGTGTGGGGGAGTGCCAGGGCCAATAAGTGGGAGAGGGTGGGGTGGCAGGCATGGGGAGGGGGGAGGCAACAGGGGTTTGTTCTTGTTTTTGTTTGTTTGTTTGTTTGGAGGGGAAACTGGGAAAGGAGAAATTTACATGTAAATAAAGAAAATATCTAATAAAAAAAATTTAAAAAAAATTAAAAAAAAAAACCCAGATACTTCCAAGAAATACATCTTAGCAGCAATGGGGCAGGGGAAGGAAAGAAAATAATGGTCTGAGAAACCGGACCCCAGAGAGTATTAGTTATGGAGTATTAGTTATGGAGTATTAGCTATCTTTATGCTGCTATGATAAAATACCACAGTCAGACACAGTTTGTAGAAGGAAGAAATTATTTCGTCTCACAGTTATAGAGAGCGGAGAGTCCATTATGATGGGGAGATATATAACAATTGTTAACAAACATGCCAGAACTGTCAATACACTGTGCTCCATAAATCAAATACGTAAAGGGATGGGTAAGTCCTGATACAATAATAAGAGGTGACTTCAATACCCCATTCTCTTTATTAAGTGAGTTATCCAGCCCAAAATATTTAAAATTCAACCTCGGTAAAAATCACACTATAGGTTAAACTGACAAGATATGTCTACAGAACATTCCATCCAACAACTATAGAATATTTTTTTAGCAGTTTATAGAATTTGGCCAGAATAGATTCATAATTTAGGTGCAAGTCTTACAAAGTAAGAAAAAAGTTAATTTTTTTTTCATTTTATCAGAGCACAATGGAATGAAAGCACACGTCCAAAGCAAGGGAGGTTATGCAGGAATAGAATTGCACAATGCGCTTTTGGTTAAGTGTGCATTATCAGGGGGAAATGTTTTAAAAATTCCTGAAATCATGTGAAAATTAAAGCACAGTGTAACAGAATCCATGGGGTACTGCAAATGTAATTCTATGAGAAAAGTTTATAGTCACAAGAGGCTACATTTAAAAACAAAACAAAACAAAAAGAGGGTCTTAGATAAATGACCTAATGATGCATCTCAGAGTCTTGGGGAAAGAAGAATAAGAAAACATTAAGCCAGTTGCAGAAATAAAAATACTAGAGCTGAGATAGAATCTAAACAAGTAACACAAAGGAACAATAAAGGATCGGGCAGCCGGGCGTGGTGGCGCAGCCGGCCGTGGTGGCGCACGCCTTTGATCCCAGCACTCGGGAGGCAGAGGCAGGCGATTTCTGAGTTCGAGGCCAGCATGGTCTACAGAGTGAGTTCCAGGAGAGCCAGGGCTACACAGAGAAACCCTGTCTCAAAAACAAAACAAAACAAAACAAAACAAACAAACAAACAAAAAAACAAAAGAAAAAAAAGGAACAATAAAGTGAAGATTGGTTCTTTGAAATGATTAACAGTCGATGGCCGTACCACCCTGAACTCACCTATATCTACAATGATTAACGAGATGGACAAACCATTAGCCAACCTAGTCAAACAAAAGAAAAGGCTCAAATCAATAGACTTTAGAGACTTTTTTTTTAAGAGAGGAGATATCAGAATAAATACACCAAAATCTAAAGAATCACTAGGATTTATTTTTGAAACTTATACATCACTGAATTGAAAAGCATAGAAAAAATAAAAATACTTCTAGACATGCATGTATTACCAAAAACTGAACCAAGCAAATAAAAAAATACAGACCAATAATGAGTAGTGAAATTAATTAGTAATAAAAAGGGTCCTCTGATGATTAATGTTGTCCACCTGATAGGATGTAGACAAGCCTCCAAACACTGCAGTGAAGTACTAAGTTAGGTTAACCTTGGGACATACTTGTGTGAGGTTGTCTTGATCAGGAAGACCTGCCCACTATGTGCGGCACCATTCCCTGGGCTGAGACCTTGGATGTATGAAAGGAGAGAGTGAGCTGAGTACAGCATCCAGTCACCACTCATTTCCTGATTGTGGACGAGTTGCAGCCAGCTGCTAAAAGCTACTCTTGCTGACTTTCACTTCATGATGGACTGTACACTTTAGCCCAAAATAAACCTTTCCTCTCTTAAGTTGCTTTATCGGGGAATTTTATCACAGGAACAGATAAAGAAACTTAAGATAGCTCCTGACAAAGAAAAGTCCGAGACCAAAGAGACTAACTATTCAACCTTACCAGAGCCTTAAAGTCAAGCTAGCAATGTTCCTCAAAATACTCCATAGAACTGAGACTGAAGGGAGATGATGTTCCTTGGTGAACATAGATGGAGCCAATGTGTGTAAAAGAAGGATCTGTGTTCAGAAGGGTATTGCTCTACTAATGGGATAAATTAGCTTACAGATGATCTGGGCCTACAGGAACAAAGTTGAAAAGTAAATGTTGGAATTACCAAGGCCAAAGGAACTGTGTACAGAGGCAAAGCTCAGCACTTTTGGGAGATGGGTAGTGTGTGTGTGTGTGTGTGTGTGTGTGTGTGAGAGAGTGTGTGTGTGTGAGAGAGAGACTCTGTGTGTGTATGTATGTGTGTATGTGTGTGTGTATGTGTGAGAGAGAGACTGTGTGTGTGTGTGAGAGAGAGACTGTGTGTGTGTGTGAGAGAGAGAGACTCTGTGTGTGTATGTGTGTGTATGTGTGTGTGTATGTGAGATAGACTGTGTGTGTGTGCGTGTGAGAGAGAGAGAGACTGTGTGTGTGTATGTGTGTGTGTATGTGTGTGTGTGTGTGTGTGAGAGAGAGAGAGATTGTGTGTGTAGTATATGTGTATCTGTAGTATGTGAGTGTACTATGTATGTCTAGTATGTGTGTGTGTGTGTGTGAGTAAGAGAAAGAGAAAGAGACAGCCAGACAACCAGTGAGAGAGTGTGTTAAAGACTGTGTATGTAGTATATGTGTATTTGTAATATGTGAATGTGCTGTGTGTGTCTAGTATATATATGTGCATGTGTCTAATATATGTATGTATAGTATTTGTATGTGAATGTATGTATAGTATATATAGTATATTTGTATGTATATATAGTATATATGTGTAGTATGTAAGTATAGTATCTATATATATGTATAGTATATACGTATGTATATATGTATGTATGTATGTGCATGGAAGCTGGGAGTTGATGTCAGGTGTGTTCCTCTATCATGATCCACTTTATTTTTAAACAGTCTCTTGCTGTCTTCGAGTTTCTAGTACTATGAAAATATGCCATGGCCAAACGCGCCTTGGGGCAGAGAAGGGTTTTTTCAGCCTACAACTCTCCGGACACACTCCATCACTGAGAGTAGTCAGGCAAGAACTCAAGGCAGGAGGCTAACATGGAGGCTGGAAGTGAAGCGAAAGCCATAGAGGAGCCTTGATGACCGGCTTGCTCCCCACGGTTGGCTTAGCCCGTCTTTTACACCATCCAGGACCACCTGCCCGGGGTGGCACCGCCCCCATAGGGTGGGCCCTCCACTGTCAAACATGAATAAAGAAGATGCCATACAGGCCTGTCTGCTGCTCTCTGAACTTGAGACTCACCCATTGGGCTGGACTGATTGACCAGTGAGCTCCAGGGCCCACCTGTCTCTGAGCACCTCTCTCAATGCTGGGATCACAAATATATCCCGTTGTGTCTGGTTTTTGTTGGGGTACTGGCAATGTGAACCTAGGTCCCCCAATGTGTATATCAGACACTGGGATCTGATCGAGGTCCTCACATTTGTGCACCTGACACAGAGCCATCTCACCAATCCTGAAGTTCAATGCTCTTTAAAGGAACAGAACAAACTTCAAATCCAACACTAGAAACTTCCTATTATCTGACATCCAATAGGAAACCATCAAACACACAAACACAGGAGGAACATATGACTCACAATCTGAAAAATTCAAAAAAGAAAGAAAAGAAAAAGTCAAGGAATGGCCAAGGCCAGGAAACTAGCAGGCAAGGACATTGAAATAGCTATTCAAAATCTCATAAATATATTCAAGGATGTTCTAACAAACACAATGTCAATTATGAAAGAAATGGAAGATATAAAAGAAACTCAAATATAACTGATGGAGGTAGAGAACACAGTATCTGCAGGAAAACAAATCTGAATAGAAATCATTATTTCATGGATACTAGAGCATAATTCTAGGCTGTCAGGTAATAAATGAGCCCGCATTTCTTTGGAGAAGTTAGTCAGGCAGGCACAAACCCAGTATCACTCAGTCATCTGCTTCAGTCTGCTCTTCAAAGGGCTTGTCATGGTTACATTGTTTCCATCATGAGGAGGGTGACTACACAGCTCACATCTGTCTTCTTCTCTGCTGTGAGGGTCACATGAGCAGAACTTGTTTTCAGTGATCTCTGCGCTGAGCCCAGCATAGTGTCAGGTGTGAAATCAGTGCTTATAAGTGTGGATAGATACGTGGATGATGGCTGGATGGATACACAGGTGGATAGACTGCTGAGCCCAGCATAGTGTCAGGTGTGAAATCAGTGCTTATAAGTGTGGGTAGATACATGGATGATGGCTGGATGGATACACAGGTGGATAGACTGATGGATAAATGAATAGATGGATGGATGGACACATAGATAGACAGACAGATAAGTGGATAAATGAATGGATTGATGATGGATGGATGGATGGATGGATGGACGGACAGATGGATAGATGATGGATGTTGGGTAGACGGATGGATGGATTCCCTTAATTACGTCATTCAGGAACCACTCCCAAACCCCAACTTTCTTCCCTTTTCATCAGCATAGTGATACCTGTTTACAGACCTTGTGACTGCGTAAGATGTGCTAACTGCAGGCCTCATTGAATCCTGCATGATGAAGATTGAGAAAAGACTTACTGAAAGGCCTGGAGCAAGATGCAAAAGTTCTCTGAGTTTTCCATTTTTCAACTACTGCAGAAGGATACTGAAATAGATTATGTCTATAACCCTCCTAGCTGCTTGAGGACTGGTCTCTAAAACTGCCCCTCCTTTTCTGAGGATCCTGACCTTCTACTGGCTATGTCTTTATGCAGGTCTGCCTACAGTGAGTAGGCTCTATGGGTTACTCAGAGTAGGGTAGAGAACTAAGCCAAGTTAAAAGGATACTGGGCTTCCTGTATTTGGCCTTTGTATTACAAAGTGAATCCTTTACCAACTGAGCTATTACCCAAACCTTTTCTTTTCTTTTCTTTTCTTTTCTTTTCTTTTCTTTTTTAATGTAGCATAGGCTGCCCTTGAACTCACAATGCTCCCACCTCAGGGTGTTCCGTGTCCATCTTCTATTTCTATCATAGCATAAATAACTAAGGAGGAGGGAGAGAGTCCTTTACCCCAGTATGTTAGCTGTAGCTCCATAACAGATGCTCACCAAGTTTAGTGGCTTAAAAAACAGCAATCCATTCTATACTCTCATAGAGTCTGTGGGTCAGGCATTCTGGAGAAGTAGCCACAGCCTGGGGTTTCTCATGAAGTTATGGTCAGATAGTGACTGCTGCAGTTCACTGAAGGCTTGTCTGGAATGGAATGATCCAGTTTCAAGACTGGAGTCTTAACAGAACTTATTGTCATCCTGTAAGGTCTTCTCCTGGGAAGCTTAAATGTTCTCATGAAGTTCCAGGCAGTGAGAGACCTCATCTCAGAAAACAAGGTGATTGGCAACTAAGGAATGACAGTGGAGGTTGATCCCTGACCTAAATACACACATGCACACACATACACACACATGCAAGCACATGCATGCACACACTCATATACCTGTGTGTGTGTACACACAGGTACACACACATGCATACACATATGTACACATTCACATACACATACACACACGTGCATGCATGCACACAAGCACACACAAACTTGCAGGTCATCACAGTTTCCTTTCTATTGCTATAGTGATAAATACAATGACAAGAAGCAGGCTGGGGAAGGGTCCATCACTGAGAGAAACCTGCAGGAGCTCAAACAGGAGCTGGAGGCTGGAACTGAAGTAGAAACCACAGGGGAGTGCTCCTTACTGGTGTATTCCTCTTGGCTTACTCAGGTTTTGCTCCCCCACCCCTCTGCACATATACAATCTAGGACCATCAGCTCAGGGGTGGCAGAGGGCTGGATCACACACACACACGCACACACACACACACACACACACACACACAGAGAGAGAGAGAGAGAGAGAGAGAGAGAGGGGGGGGGGCCTGAGACCTAGGCCAACTGAAGGTCCTCTCTTCTTCACTTGGGTCCAAGAGACCCAACAGCACTCATCTCTGCATCCTCACTTCCTCCCCTTTTCTCCACGGTGGCTTTCAGTCCAGTTTCAAGCATCCCATGCTCACTCTGCCACTGCTGTCCAGGTACACAGCCAGTGTTTGTCTGTGAGTACAGGTCAGACATTATAGTCTGCTTGGTCTACGTCTTCCAGAAAGCAATATCGAGTAAAGAAGATGAGCAAGAGAAGTTATTCCAGACAAGGAACTGGGTTGTGCCACATTGGGAGCAGGGCGGGAGACCAAGCTTTTTCAGGCAGCATGGGAACTCTCTGGGAAGCTTGTAGGAAGGGCCTGTACTCAAACTATCCACAGTCTCAAGAAAGGAAGGTGAGGGATCTGTCTGTTCCCACCAGTCTTGTATCATCGAGGTCAAAAATACCCCTCCTGGGAGGCCAGCATCCAGGGAGGCCAGTGTCCAGGGAGGGCAGTGTGTACCTCTCTCGGATTCTACGGGTCCTGCTGACTACCCAGGAAGCCAGACTCCACTGCTGGTGAGTGTCTTCATTCAAGTCACAGTGGAGGGTGTCTGGTGTAGGTGGGACCTTAGGGTGGGTGGGACCTCGGCCACAAGAGAACAAGGCTATTGACTAAAAACTAAGAAAATAGACTGAAGCATCCCTGTAGAGTTACCTCCTGAACAATAGCAGCTGTGGAAAGTTCTGGATCTGATCTCTTCATTGTAGCAGTTTCTCAAATGTGTGATGTGGATGGGAGATAAAGTGAAACTCTGTATCTTGTGTAGATGCTGGCTGGCTTGGAGACAGGTGACTATACACAGATCCAAGCAAATCCATGACAATGGCATCAGGCTAGAGGTGGCTCTTACCTTTCAGCAAAGGGGCCCTGAGACATTTTACATTTACCCACCCATTCACAAAGGACTGTTTACTAAATTTGGTTGTACTCTGGGCTGTTGCCTCTGTGTGTGTGTTGGAGGGTGGAGGGGCATGTGTGCTTGAGGCATGGAGGCCAGAGGTCAACCTCAGTCACTCTCCATTTCATTTTCGTTGATACAGGGTCTCTCACTGAACCTGGTAGTCTCTGGTTCTGCTAGACTAGCTAGTGAACGATCCCCTGGGACCCAGTTGTCTTTGCCTTCCCAGTTCTGGGATTTATAAGCAAGCCACTATGCCTAGCAGGCATTTATCTATGTCTGTCTGTCTATTTGTCTGTCTATCTGTCTGTCTGTCTATCTATCTATCTATCTATCTATCCAACCATCCATCATCTACCTATCTATCCATCTATCATCTATTTATCTATCTACCTATCTACCTATTTATCTATCTACCTATGTATCTATCTATCTATCTATCTATCTATCTATCTACCCATCCATCATCTATCCATCCATCCATCCATCCATCCATCCATCTGTCATCTATCTATCCATCCATCTATTGTCTATCTATCTATCTACCTACCTACCTATCTTTTTTTAGTGTAGGTTCTTAGAATGTAGCTCAGGCCCTCATGCTTGCATTGACACCTCAGCACCTCTGGGCTGTTTCTGACAGACCTAAAAGGCCCTCAAAGTTCTTGTTATTTGCTAAGAAGGGATGGGCGTTTCCTCTCAAGAGTTCTTCAAGCTTCAGCTAAGGAGCAGTCCTGAGGAATTAACCAGGAGCCTAACAGAGAGGGCCTATAGATCCCCCAGACCTCCAGTATACCCAGAGGGCCAGTCCAGTGGTGCCATAGAGGGGTGAATAGCTAGATAGGCACTGTGGTGCTCAGCTCTGTGGAGAGCCAGGAGGCTGCCCTTAAACAGACAGGGAAAGAAGAGCATCATTGTGGGGGTTTGGTGTCTGGGATCTGAAACCACCTCCCCCACCCTTCTGGCCTGTTATCAGCTTAGCGCTGTCTCTTTGCATTAAAGTGACAAGAGGCAGCACCAAGCTGACGACAGGAGTCTGGAGCTGTAATTTGCACTGACAGTCACTGGCATTATCCGCTTATTGCCTGGTAAGCCAAATAGGAGATTTGTCTGATTCTGATCCTGGGGAGAAAAAATGACAGCCCCACTCTGCTCAATGCAAGGCACCAGGCAGGCCATCAGCTGAGCTCAGGCCGGTAGTGCCAGCTTCACGGTGCTCTCTAGAGCCTTCCCTCCAGCCTGGACTTCCCTCTAACCCTCCCTTAGACAGCAGCTTTGGTAGCTGGCAGGTGCTTCTTCTCCATGACTCTTTGTGTCTGGTGTGTCATCTTCTCCATGTCATCTTTGTTCACAGCTCACTGAGGGGGCCAGAGGACTCTTTGGGGGAATGAAGCCCCACCCCAAGGAAGTCAGACAGTAGCTGAAATACACTGCCTTCTGCCTCTCCAACCCTTCTCTTTAAATACCCCCAGCTACGGGGTCTAAATAACCCTGTGCAAAATGTCATGGATTCTTTGTTCAAAGGAAGTGAGAGGTTAGGTATAAGGTACTAGCATGTAAAGCTTTGCCATTCTGTGCTCTCCCCAGCTTGATGTTTAAAAATATATTTATTTTATTATTTTAAGTGTGTTGTATGTATGTAGGTGTATGTTTGTATGCATGCATGCAGGTATGATGTGTGTGTGTGTGTGTGTGTGTGTGTGTGTGTGTGCCCCTAAAGGTGCCCACAAAGGCTAGAGGAGTCAGATTCCCTGGAGCTGGAATTGTTGTGAGCCAGCTAATGTGCATCCTGGAAACTGACCTCTGGGCCCGTGGAAGACCAATATGTGCTCTTAACCCCTGAGACATTTCTCCAGCCCCACTTGCCATGTTTTTAATTTGCTACATAGTGCTAAATTAGTAAACACACTGTTTAAATTTTGTCATTGGTCTTTATAGTTCTCAAAAACATTCTCCAATGCACTTGTATTAGTACCTGAGTCAGAACTGAATCCCCATAACAACCAGTCTGTGTTTCAGCAATCACCTATGAGTGTAAAGTCCACTCCTATGAGGATCATACAAATGCTACACAGAGCTATTCAGTATTTTATTTTAAGTGTGTGTGTGTGTAACAGACACCACACACACACACACACACACACACACACACACACACACACACACCTGAGTGCAGTGTCTGTAGAAGCCAGAAGAGGGCATCACATCCCCTGGAACTGGAGTTGCAGGCAATCATGGGCAGGTAACTAGCTGCAAATACACTCTGGGCCTCTCCAACAGTAGCAAGTGCTCCCAACTGCAGTGCCCCCCACCCACCAACACACACCCAAAGCCATTCCTACCGACTTCCTGACCTGTCCACCATCCATTAGCCACTGTGTTCATCTTACTGCTGAGCAGGAAAGGAAGTAAAAGAAAGTCACAAGGAAGTCACAAGAGAGAAATGTGTGAGGCTCCTCAGCCACACTGAGAACATGGCCATCTCTTGTCTCCACTCCAGACAAATCCTGGCTGAATGAGAGAGCACGGTTCCTCCTGGCCACCAGCGGCTGCCGGTTGTATTGGTGGTATTGCTTTGGCTGTCACTGACATCCCCTGAAGTTCCTGCTTATGGTCACAGGGATCATTGACCACACATTCTGTTCATCCCTCTCTGCTCTTGTGCGTGCGCCGTGGACTTCACTGATGAAACACAAGATGGAAGATTAAATTATTAAGGATTCCACAGTGGTAACAGCAGAACATTACAAGAGCACAGCACTCGAAGGTCTCACATGAAGTTGTCTCTTCCTGCAACTGATATATTTATCTCAGTCTTTACAATGGCCAGAAAGTGGGTATAAGTTCTGTTAGTCGCTGAATCCCGACAGCCCAGCATGTTAATTAAGCTTTCACCCATATTCAGATATAGCACTTGAGGCTCTAGCAGGGCAAACAACCGACTCAGAAGCCCCACACAAGTGCAGACTCAAGCAGCCTACCCAGAGGCCACACCCTAACCTCTAACTACCTGCAGCTGTCCAGCGGAGGTCATGGGGAGACTCTGGGGAGCTGCACATTTCCTTTCTCATTGTACCACAGTCAGGTTGATATGTCAGGGTTTGGGGGTATCTCTCTCTTCCAGTGGGAATCAATGGCTTTACATCTTTTACAATGTTACCTTCATCTGGAGAGTTAGCTCAATGGGCAAAAGAGCTGGTAGTGTAAGCCTGGAAATCAGAATGTGATCCCTGGGGCCTCATCCATAATCCCAGCACTGCTATGGTGATGGAGGAGTGAGCTAGCCTGGAGTACACAGTGCAGCAACAGAAACAGCAAGAGAGACCCTGCCTCAATCAAGTGGAAGCATGTGCCCCACCCCCATCCCACCACACCCATACGTGAAATCAATCAATCAATGAATCAGACAAACAAATATTACCTTCACTTCAGCTCAGGTCAAGGGGATTAGAGACTTTTAAAGGGACAACAGTGAAGGGTGGCTCTGGTACTCATAGGCCTTGACAGTGAATGGGTCCAAGTAAGAAGCCCCAGGGACCTTCCTCCCAGCTGTTGTTGTTATACTAGAGAGGGTGAGAATGAGCGTGGGGACCTCCTGGCTGGAAGGAAGAAGGAAGGCAGCTGCTTAAGGACAGTGGGTTCACTGTTCTAATCTCCGCAGTGATTCACATTCTCATGGTTGCAGGCTTCTCTGGGTCAGTGCCCTCTGCCTCACAGTGCCTGTGGGAAGGTACCTATTGGCCCCAGAGCTAATGGCATGGTGCCTGTGCCTCCCCAGCTTCCTGGTGGGTTATGCTGCTGCTTTTCTCTGGACGTATAGTTTGGGAGCAGCAGGGCATACTGAATGCACTGTGAAGATGTGCCAATGTGCTGTTAATGTCCTGCTGCTGACAAAAAAAGACAAGGATGGAGCCCTGTAGGTAGACGGGCATCACATTTCACATGACACACATCCACACGTCGACTCTTGACAACCCAGATCCAACAGCAGCCACTGTCAGAGCCAGAAGCATGCAAGCTTATGTCAGGATAAGCAAGAACTCTCCCCAAATGGCTATTTGTCCTCTTCTCTATGATTGGTCCTTCTTTCCCACATCAGGAGTATCTGCATTGTTCCCGCATTAGGAACAATAAAAGTATCATTCCCTCGTAACATTGGGATGCTTTGTTACAAAGTGGGTTTGTGGCTCAGGTCAAATCCAACCAACAGATCTGCGGCAGAGCAGAGGAAGAGCAGGCACTTTGCAGCTGCCATTGGTCGCTTTGGGCTGGCGTGTGTAAGGCTGCATAAAGCCAAGGGCTGGGTATGTAGCTCAGCTGGTAGAACCCTGGCCTGGAAGCGATGAGGCCCTGGGTTTGATCCATAGTGCTGTATAAATCCAGTGTGGTGGTGTATGGCTAAAACCACAGTACCCCAGAGGAATAGACAAGAGGATGGACTTTCAAGGTCATGCACAGCTTCATAAGGAATTTGAAGCAAGCCTGGGCTACATGAAACCCTTTCTCAAAACAACAACAACAAAAGAATATTGAAAACCAAATGATTATATCTGTTGCTTGTCCTTGTGTGTGTGGATGTGTGGATGTGTATGTGGATGTGTCCATGTCCATTTGTGTTCTTCTTTGTGTGTGTTATGTATGTATCTGTGATCTTCTCTCTCTCTCTTCTCTCTCTCTCTCTCTCTCTCTCTCTCTCTCTCTCTCTCTCTCTCT
>JADRCD010223301.1:32624-44446 GCA_019843815.1 Montemys delectorum
TCTCTCTCTCTCTCTCTCTCTCTCTCTCTCTCTCTCTCTCTCTCTCTGTGTGTGTGTGTGTGTGTGTGTGTGTGTGTGTGTGTGAAGAAGCCTTGCTAAGGAGTCTAGGCTGGCCCTGGGCTCTCTGGATCCTCCTGCCTCAGCTTCCTGAATGGTGGTGCATGGGATTGCCAGCATACACCACTCTGGTGCTTGTCTTTTTATAGTCAAGTTAAAGAGATTCTGTCAGCTTGTGCTGGACAATGATTGGTATAGCTTTAAAAGATTGAACGTTTTTCTTTCTTTGATCATAATTTTTATTAGTATGATTTTTTTTTTTAAGTCTTCAGTGATACCATGATGGGACCACATATGTTGGAGAAGAGTGATGCTGGTCTGGGGTGGCTGCTTTCAAGTTTCCCTAGTCTTGCAGCAGAGCTGAGGCATGGCATACCAAGCAGCTGGAAGTTGACCTTTGGCTGGCTGAAGGTCCCCACTTTGAGCTAATCTTCATGAGCCGCCAATGAGGTAGGCAAGTGTCACTTTGCTGTGTGGCCGCTGAACACCCATTCTTTTCAAGTTGTTGTGGGTTGCCATAGAGACAGGAGTATCTTAATGTTAAGAAAAATTTGCTCTGAAATGAAAATGGCCTTTCTCTAAGGGAAAATCAACTTGGAAGCTGTTTGAGTTGTTCCCAGATCCCTGCCCTCCCCACCCCCATTCCTGTGCCCTACACCACCCTGGTCTCCTCGATTGCCTAGAGGTCTTAATTTTGATGATCTATGAGGTGTCAGCCAGAAGGTCTTGTGCTCTGCCACAAAGTACTATAAAAAGGCAGATGTATGACTCTGTCATCCACAAATACCCTAGAAAGTTAAGTGTAAAGCTAGTGTTAATAATAAATGGTTTTTTTCCTCCAAAGTAGGTTAGGGCAGTATCACCCTCACCCCTGAGAAATTACAAGCCCATAAAATGGCAGAGCACTGAGGACACACCTGACTGGCCATGGCCATTTGAGCCCAACCAGAAAAGTTATTAAATGCCATTCCACCTTGTCTGTCCGATGAAGAGGACTAGCTATCCTGTTCCCCCATGCCTGGGTTTTGTCTCTATAATGAGAGCTCTTGGGGCCAGGATGTCACCTATGTAAAAGTCTTAGGAAACATGGCTGTCACTACTAACTCAGTCCCTACAGTCTTCTACCAGCTCCCTGATCTGAAAGAGGGAAGGCCAACACACCTTTGCATGATTTCTCCAGGGTCCCTGACTCTATCTTTTAGCCACATGGATCTGGGCTCCTGGAGGGTGCAGACTTTCTTTTTCTGAAGGTCATTTACAGATAGGCACCTCTAGGAAGAGCCACTCACTTTTGTGCAAAGATTTCGACACCTTCATGGCAGCAAGTCCTGGCTATATGATCTTCGCTGAAGAAAATTCCAAGTTAGAATGAAAATGTGTGTGTGTGTGTGTGTGTGTGTGTGTGTGTGTGTGTGTGTATGTGTGTGTGTGTGTGTGTGTATGTGTGTGTATGTATTCAGGTTTGTACAGGTGCATGTACATACATGTGGAAACCAAAGGACAACTTTAAGTGTCATTCCTTAAGAACTTGTTTTTAAGAGTAGGTCTCTCTCTTGCTTGAGCTTGCTAAGTAGGCTAAGAGGCTGGCCAGTGAGCCCCAGCATCCCTTTAATTCATCCTTATCTTGATGGGGTTATAAGCAGGTGTTATTGACCTGCTTTTTTGATGTGAGTTCTGGGGATCTAACTGCAGCCCTCATGTTTGTACAGCAAGCACTGAGCCATCTCTCTAGCTCCGGTGGTTTTTTATCAGAAGGGCCTTCCTGGTATAGAAGGAAAGAATCCACCATAGCTGGGAAATGAGCCGCAGTCAAAATTTTCAAACACTCCCCATCTCTGGCTAGATTCTCCAAAAGCATGCCCCAAAAGAAGATTCTAGAGCAAACGATTCACTAAGAGGCAATCTTAAGGAAAGAACACAGGTACACTGGAGAATGAGACTGGGAAGGGTTCTAGTGCACTGTGATAAAAACATTTTGGCCCAAACAATTTAGGGCAGGAAAAGATTTATTTGGTTTCCACCTCCAGGTCACAGTCCATCATTGAGGGAATCAGGGCAGGAACTCAAACAAGAACTTGAAGCAGAGACCATGGAGGAGTGCTACTCACTGGCTTATGCTCAGCTAGGTTTCTTCAACAGTTCAGGACCAACTGTGCAAGGAATGGTGCTGCCCACTGGACTGTGCAAGGAATGGTGCTGCCCATAGTGGACTGTGCAAGGAATGATGCTGCCCACAGTGGACTGGTCCTTCCTGCATAAATTGGGAAGACAAGGCCCCATGCCCACAGGCCAGTCTTCAATTGAGGCTATTCTTCAATTAAGGCTCCCCTTTCCTAGGTGACTCTACATCAGTGTTTCTCAACCTCCCTGATGCTGTGACCCTTTAATACAGTTCCTCATGTTTGCGGTGACCCTCAGCCATAAAGTTATTTTCATTGCTACTTCATAGCTGTAATTTTGCTACTGTTATGAGTCGTAATGTAAATATCCATGTTTTCTGATGGTCTTCAGTGACGCCCTAAGGAGTTGAGACCCACAGGTGGAGAAGCATTGCTCAAGCTTATATAAAGTTGACCATAAAAACAAAAACAAAAACAAACCTTAACCAGGACAGGAGGGAGATGTGTGAGGGGTTTGATGTCATGCCAAGTCCCCTTTAGAATATTGACATGATCCTTAGTGGGCACAGGACGTGACACAAGCAGGAAGCCCACTGGATGAGGTTGCTGGGAACTTTGTATCAGGCTTCACGGAAGGCCTGCAGAGTCCACAGGCAGGATGGCTCCAGCAGCTGATGGTTGTCTCGTGACAAGAGCAGGTACTTGGGCTGATAGGTTCAAGGATGGGAAAAGTCCTGAGGACTTGTGGACAAGAGACCCTCAATATCTGCCACCCATTCCACCCACAGGAAGCCAAGTCCAAGAGCAGCCCCCAGAGTTGTCACAACATTTCTCCACCTCTCAGGTTTCATTAAACAAGTGTATTTTGAGCACTTACTGTTTCCTAGCCAGGTTGCTCAATGTTGAGATTTACAGACTGCAGAAGGCAGACTTGACATCATACATGAGAGGCCAGCAGGGTGGATGGGGAGTGTGTGCCAAATGCCTGCTACCCAGGTCAAGTTCATCTGTTCCTCTCTTATGTCTCTTTTGAAAACCTGCCTGAATAGTTACATAACCAGGGGTTAGAAAGTTGCCTCATTTTAATACAGTACCTAGATATCCCAAGATGAAAAGCCCAGCAGGATTGCAAGGTATTATTAGTATAAAAGTGGTGTTTAGTAATGGCAGAATAAATAAGCTGGCATTGGAGTCACGCTCTGCATTTAGGGGAGTGTTCCGGGTCTCCTAGGCTCTTTATTTAGCCAATGCTCCCAACAGCTATAAAACATTCCTGCCCGGGTTTGTTTTATGACCTGAGTATTCTTCTGGCATCAAGCTTTGGTAAGTGTCCTGCTGGTTTCAAGGAGTGTGGCTGCGTGGGCAGCATCCCAGCAGCAGCCAGGCACATGGGTTACTAAAGGTCATGTGCAGTGATTGCCTGTGACCCACGAGCCAAGACCAGGAGGTGGGCAAAAAGCCTGAACGCTGAGCATTTTCACTTCTGGGCTAAGACAGGTCAGGAAAAACTTGGCATCTTTATGCCTGTCCTTTCCCAAGACCAAAGGTTTAAAAGTCAAAGTGAAGCCCACTATGGTAGAAACAACAACTGCCAGACAAAATATGGGCCACAGTTAAATTTGAACTTTAAATAATCAAATATAAGCATGACCTGAATATCTCATGAGATATAGTTATGTTGACATATTACTTGTTCTTTATCTGAAAGTCAGAAGTAACTAGAAATTTTGCATCCTTAGTGGCTCATTCTGCAGCCTTGCACCTAGGGATGCTGAGGTAAAGAACAGGAGACCACGTCACCATGTCAGGTCTTTCATTAGTCTGATGTCAACTGAAATGACTTTTAAAATCCTCCCCAAGTGTTATGGGATGAAGATAGTGGCTGTCAAATTACATTTTGTTAAGTCATACCTAAATTCCCCAAGGCCAAGCAAAAAGCCAACCCACTGTGACAGGACAACTGCAGGCAGTAAAATGGAGGTAAAGAATGATCCGTCCAAGTCCCAGAACTCCTGTTTCAAAGGGAAGCCCTTAGGTTTATTTTTGTCTTTATTGATACTGTAGTTTAAATGTGAGATGGAGCCTGGGAGACGGCTCAATGGGAAAATGCTCGCTAGGCAAAGATGAGGATGTGAGGATGCGAGTTTCAATTCCCTGCACCTACATAAAAGCCAGGTGCTCTCTGTAACCCTATGCTCCTGCTCACAACTTCATGGCCAGCTTGCTTGGCATCCACACAGTGACAATGAAATCTGTCTCAAACATAGAAAGCGAGGCCCAACACCTGAGGCTGGTCTCTGACCGACACGCATGAGCTACAAAGTGTGCTTACCACTCACCAACAGGTATACACACACACACACACACACACACACACACACACACACACAGAGCTCAAAAATTAAAAAGAAATTTAAATATGAAATGCCCCCTGTTGTCTCATGAGCTTAAACACATGGCCTCAGTTGGTAGGGTGTTTGGGAAAGTTGGAAAACCTTTAAGAGATGGAAGAAGCAGGTCACTGTAGAACAGGGTCCCCGCCCCCTCTGTTTCCCTGATCTCTGCTTCCTAACTGGATACAATGTGTCCCTGCCATGATTTCTCTGCTATGATGTGCCCTATCCCTGGAACAGTGTGAACTAAAACATACTCTGTATCCCTTAGGATGCTTCTGGTCAGATATTTGGTAACAACAACAATAAAGTAGCTGATACAATTGCTTATGCACATGAGCAATGGTTAATTATTTTTAACTATGAAAAAGCTCACCTAAAATTAAAAAGATACATGCAAGTTATAAAGCTAAAGAGAAGCAAAACACTCCAAATCTCTTGTTTGCTCATAACATTTTTCCTAGCAAGGGGCTTTGCTAGGAGTCTTGACTCAGTCTGGGGATAGGCTACACCAATAAATAAATAAATATAAAAAAATAAAGTCCAGCTCTGACAGGGCCTATGAGCTGAGGGTCTGTCCAGACCCGTGAGGGTGGTGACAGAGACTTAGTCATGGCCCAGCTCTTGACATTTGAGAAGCAGAGAGGACATGAACCCACAACTTGATTTTAAATTTTAGAGCCAAAGTCTAGGCTAGGTGGCTTGTAGACTTCAGACCTTGCCCTCTGTGGGGTATCTGGTAGAGTCCACAGACTTATTCCACAAATCTTTATGGGTCATGTAAAATGTATCAGACACACTCGGGGTGCTGGGGATGCACTTGGGGATGACAGATGAGCCTTTGTGGGGCTTAGGCTGGGGTGGAATAGACAGATGACAAATAACCCATGTGTACATGAGACACTGGGCTACTGCCTGGGCACAAAGCTAGTCTGGGAGCAGTCCAAGGACATAAAAAGACAACTTCCTTACAGTTTAGCAGATTTTACAGGGAAGGGACTAGATGCCTGATCTGGTGTCAGCCCCTGCAGCAGTAACACTGAGGCGCTGACATCTCTCCAATGCAGGCAATTCTACATATGACTTCGTGTGAAGAAAAGACAGCCAAGCCTGATGGAAGGGCAACTGGAGCTTGGCACTGGTACAGCAAACTCTTCAGACCTGGAAGGTCAGTCCTGAGTTGTCAGGTACAGATGAAAGCATTAGGCAGACATTCTCACACTGTGGCTCCAGACAATAGCAACAGCAGCAGCAACAGCAACAACAACACAGCAGCAGCCCCAACAGCACCAACAGAGGTCTTGTAATGCTAAGGCAGAAACCCTGGTATTCTCACATTCACTGTCTGAGCTGAGAAAGCTTTTCAGATAATTCTGGGTCTCAAGGAAGTTTGAGAACACTTCAGAGGGTTATGGAGGTGGCTCAGCCATAGAAGCCATCCAGCTTGTGTAGGGCCTTGGGTTCCATCTCCAGGACTATAGAGAAGAAAGACCTCAGCTTCAGAAAAAGAAATATGTTTGCTAAGGCTTGTCTCTTAGTTCAGTCCTATCAGAACCCATCTGGGTACTGGGGTGTATGTCCTCCTCTCCTCTCAAACCCCAGCCACCCACAGAATGAAACTTGGCAGTGAACACACTTGGATCTTCTCCCTCAGGGCTTTTCAAGACTCCTGTTTGTTTATGGTCTGCTCTAAACTCTTCTGGGCTATTCATTCATTCATTCATCCATTCATTCATTCATTGATCCATTTTCACACAATGATCTACTGAAGGCATGGTGATGGTAAAACTCCACCTGCACCCTCAGGAAGCTTGTATCAAGGACCAGTATGTGACTTATCTTAAAAACTGAAATGCAGAATAATTAGTCCTATACGAGAGCTGAAGTGAACTGGAGAGGCTGGAGGGAGGAGCCTCGGACAGGGAGAGGAAAAGTGCACAGGGTTGTTTGTGCAAACTCAACCAGTCTCATTGCTGACACAGTCAGATGAAAAACAAGTGTTCAGGTTTCCCTCGATGCCAGAGAAACATGTCTGCAGTGCCTGCATGCCCTAGGCCACCTTGGACCACAGGACATGCCTACAGAATGAATTGGGAGGGCCCAGAACAGCAGAGCTGACCACAGAGAATGACCTGGCTGACTTCAAAGTGCTTTTTATTCTTACTGTTTAAATTGATGGTCCCTCCAAAGCCCAGCATCCCCCCTCAAAAGGAATCTCTAACCCACTGACCCTCAGAACTGTATCCATTTGAAATTATAATGAGGTGGGAGTATAGCTTGATGCTAACTTAGCCCTTTCCTAACATGTACAAATCCCTGGTGTAATTCCTAGCATTCAAAAGAAAATTTTTTAATTGCGCCAGACAGAACCAGAAATAAATTCTTTAAAATCAACACTTAACCACTCCAAGGCTGAGAACCTGGGACTATCAATTTGACAGAATCTAGAGTCACCATGGAAACAAACCTCCAGGCATGTCTAGGAGGAGTTTTCTAGACTGGGTCAACTGAGGTGGAGAAGCTCATCCAAGATAAGATAGGAAGCTCCATTCCAGGAGCCCAGGATTCTACTGTGTCCACAGCATGGACACGTGACTATCATGCAAGGCCTGGCTCAATAGCCCCTGGCTGTCCTGTTACCTGGCCCAATGGCCCCTAGCCATC
The DNA here is from genome assembly GCA_019843815.1 of Montemys delectorum. Lineage (NCBI taxonomy): Eukaryota > Metazoa > Chordata > Mammalia > Rodentia > Muridae > Montemys > Montemys delectorum. The sequence goes on from JADRCD010223301.1 coordinate 39,859, forward strand.
CTGTTACCGACTGTAAGTAAGCAGAGAATTTGAACCTCACTAGTAATCCAGAAGGCACAATGAATGGTTCTATTTCACTGATCAAATGAGAAATACCTTGTCTTAAGGAGAATTCTTACTGCCAGTGAGAAAGCCATAAGACAAGAACCATCAGTACTCTATGTAGTGACACAAAGGGGGACGCCCTGCCAAGCAATCCAACAACATGTAACAAACAAAGCAAAACATAATACAACAACAATAACAACAACAACAACAACAACAACAACCTGACTTAAATGTTAAAAGCCTTAGCCCAGAAATCTTATTTAGAATCTTCTTGTAAGGAATTATGAAGAACTTAGCCAAATATTTATATTAGTTCCTGTCTTTTATGCTACATGCCATACACTGAGTGGAGAAATGATCTCTGATATCAATAGAATGTTCATTAAAACATTATTTTAATAGTAAAATGTTATGAATACACTATGTGTCCAGTGATAGGTTGCTGAAGCACTTTGGAGTTAGTGTATAGAATATGATGCCATGCATGGAAAACTCCTTTTAAAAAGATTTATCTATCTTATTTTATGTGTATGAATGAGTTTTTGCCTTCATGTATGCTGTACGCTGCACGCATGCATGCCCGCCAAAGTCCATGGAGGGCATTGGGTCCTCTGGAACTGGAGCTCAAGGTAGTTGTGAGTTGCCTTACGGGTTCGGGGAATGAAGCCTTGGTCCTCTGTGAGACCTTTTAAGACCTCTTTTTTTTTTTTTTGGAAAATTGTAAGTGGAATTTTACTTTCGAAAGCAACAGGTAATGCTCAGGGGAGCTCTGGAGAACACAAGAAAACACCTGTCTTATCTTGACTCTTCTGTGAAGGAACCTCTCTATCTTCCATCTGGTGTGGGAGTTCTAGAGCTCACCTTTCTCACTTTTTATTTATTTATTTTTACATACACATAATTTATTTATCTATTCTTTTTTTTATTAGCTATTTTCTTTATTTACATGTAAATTTCTCCTTTCCCAGGTTCCCCTCCAAAAAACAAACAAACAAAGAAAAACAACAAGAACAAACCCCTTTTGCCTCCCCCCTCCCCATGCCTGCCACCCCACCCTCTCCCACTTATTGGCTCTGGCACTCCCCCACACTGACTGGGGCACAAAACCTTCACAAGGCCGAGGTCCTCTCCTCCTATTGATGATTGAATTTGCAATCTTCTACTATACGCATGCTGCCAAAACATTCAGTCCCACCATGTATAGTCCTTGATTGGTGGTTGGGTCCCTGCACGCTCTGAGAGTACTAGAGCACTTTTAACCTTTAAGCCATCTCTCTAGCTTCAAGTTGGAAATTCTTTTATAAATTGTTGAGTGCCATGGGAGTAACTCTTACACAGATACCATGTTTCTAATTGAATATATGTAAGAAATATACATATATTAAAATAAAGAGAAAGCGGGCTGGGGATATAGCTCAGTGGGCAGAGTGCCTTTCTACAATGCATAGCAGGATAGCATAAACTGAGTATGCTGGCACATGCCTGTAATCCCAGCACTGGGAGGTGGAAGTAGGAGTGGCAGAGGTTCAAGGTTATCTTTACATACAGAAGCAACTCCAAATCTATCCTGGGCTACATGAGGCCCTGTTTGTAAGAATAAAAATACCACTAAAAAGCCAGACATAATACATGCCTGTCATCCCAGCACTTGGAAGCCTGATGCCATGAGTTCAAAACCATACAAGGAGACACTCTCTCAAAACAAACAAAAAGTATACTAGGTAGATTATGGGACCCTTTTATGCTTTCTGTAATGTTTTAAATTTCAACCTTCAACAATTATTATGTACTTGCTTGACAATAAAGACATTCTAAAAATTCTAACACACGTGGGCGTTACCTCCAAGGCATCAGGAATTATGTTAAACTTCCTTCAGATAGCTGCCCCCTGGTCCAATCCCAGTGAGTCACCACCCTTGACTGAATTTATTATTTTTTCTTTGGCAAATGAGTCTCATCATGGCCTCTCCACCCCCTAAACAGTCACATGTTGCAGCTACTTGCTGCTCATAAAGCCCAGGTGAGTACTAATGACTATTATTTTTAATACTCTGATGCTTTGGGGAAGAAGTGAGTCATGGCGACTGTGACATCACCGGCAAGGCTCCTGAGGGAGAGAGAGGATCTCACTTGAGGAATCCTCTTCCCAGAACCTTGCCTGCATAGATTTTCAAATGCTGAAGTGAGCATCATTAACTCTTGCTGCCTGCTGGGTGGCTCTAAGCCTCAGCAGAACACGCCTAAGCCTCATAACACATTGCAGACCAGCAAGGGTTTACCTAGATCATCTAGCCTGGGCCCTGAGGTCTACATATGCGGCTTCTCTTAGGACCAGTTCGGTAGCTGGGGGTTCCTTTTGTTGGAGTAATGGCATAGGCATGAGAAGCATGTGTGGTCACACAACCCAAAGCCCTCTATGCACTGCTTGTAGCATCCATGGCTAAATTCAAAGTTAAAGGGCAGGAACAAATTTTGCATCAATGATTTTGATGTAGTATATTAAGTCTCATGGCAAAGCGTGCAAATGAAGTAGAAGGTGAAGAATCAAGTCTGGCCATTCATGGAGGGCTGGGCCAGTGGCATGAGTCACACACTGTTATCAGACATCAGAGATCAAGGGAAAGAGAGGAAAGGGGTGGCCAGGAGTTCAGGCTATAACCTGTTGGAGACAGCTAGAAAACCCCTTCTGAACTTGCAGCCCCCTAACTCAATCAATGATGTTATTAAGGACTGTGTGTTGGGCTAGTGAGATAGATCAGCAGGAAGACATTTGCTTCCCAGCCCTCAAAGGAGAGAGAACAGACTCCTGTAAGTTGTGTTCTGACCTCTGACCTCTGTCCTTTGATCTCTGCACGTGTGCATTGCTTTCATTATATTTTATTTATTTCATTTATTTAATTTTTTTAGACTGGCCTCTGAGCTGGGCGGGGCTATGACCTGGACTGAGACGCAGGTGAAAGTCAAAGCAAGATTCTATTTCCTCTTGTTTAACTCTGAAACGTCATTTTTCAAACCCCAAGTCCGTATCTATCCTTTAGATGCACTTTAATTTGCAGGCTCTCGCTTCTTGTGTTGCTATGGTTTTAGAAGGTTGAGTATATTTTTATAATCTCGAGCTTTTCTCCCATGTGTAAATATCTTGATGATCTGAGCTCTCCCTGGAGAGAGGAAAGGGACATGTTGGGGCTGAGGATGTGGCTCAGTTTGTAGAGTGCCTGTTTAACAGGCAGGAAGCTCTGGGTTCAATCCCCAGGCACAGGCACGGTGGCACACAGGCACAGTGGCACATATCTGAAATCCCAGTACTCAGGAGGTGGAGGCAGGAGGATCAGATTGGAAATTCAAAGTTATCCTAGGCTGCTACATCATGAGTTCGAAGCTAGCACAGAATATGTGAAGCCTTGTCTATTCCATCTCATTTAAAAAAAAAAGAGGAAGAAATAAAATGAGTATGTCTCTTTTTTTGCACCACAAGGATGCCTACTCTTAAGGTGTCAGTTGAATATTAGCCAACTATGTGACGAAGGCAAGGGTCAAGGTTGCCATAGGACTGACAGGAGTACTCCTGCAGAGATGCTGGACTTGAAAGACTGCAGAGTCTGGAGCTGTGAGGTAACTAACTGTCTGTGTTGCTCTGGGTTAGGTGGCATAAGTGAGGCAACGGCTAGGGGAAGGCCTGGGCTACAAGGAAGGAAAGCAAGCGGAACCAGAGGACTGGATGTATAGGGCAGGCTGCCCCCAACCCAGTGCTCCTTTTATACTCTTGTGTGATACATCCCAGCTAGGCAGAGATGAATAGAGCTAGACCACAGGCTTGCAGAGCCCACACACCCTGAGATCCTGCAAAAGGGTGGCATGGAGCCAGGACTTGTCCCTCACCCTGCTGTATTAAGATCATTCCTTTTCCATAGAATGCGATGGTGCAGATCCTGGTTGAAGCGGGAGCCTTTCCATCAGACATGACTCAAACATGGAAACAAACCCCTGGTGTGAGATTCTGCCAAGTAATGGCAGAGCCAGCACAGATGCCTAATCCTGAGAGGAAAAACTCTCTGTATATGTCCCCAAATATTTGAATGTTACACCTCAAAACCACGAGGGCTGTTAAAGCAGACAACACTGAGGAAACCGTTCCATCTGGTGGAGACCTAACAGCTAAACAAACAGCAGCAGCAACAAAAAGGCTAAAAGCCAAGTAAATCTTATGAGTGCAAATCCCAGTGAGTATCAGTAATGTGCGTGGAAGTACCAAGCTCGATACAGTATCATGTGATATTTATAATGGGGAACTGGGTATGGCGTTTGTTATAACTTGAATTCTTTCCTGTCCCTTTTCTGTGAATCTACTTTAAAGAAGAAAGTCTCTTTGTTTCTCTCTTTGTTTCTTTCTCCCTTTCTTTGTTTCTCCCTTTCTTAGTTTCTTTCTCTCTTTGTTTCTCTTTATTCCTTTCTTTCTTTGTTTCTCTCTCTTTCTTTGTTTCTTTCTTCCCTCTCTTCTCTCTCTCTCTCTCCTCTCTCTCTCTCTCTCTCTCTCTCTCTC
>JADRCD010223302.1:0-10882 GCA_019843815.1 Montemys delectorum
TCTTCTATACCTATTATCCTTAGGTTTGGCCTTCTCATTGTGTCCTTGATTTCCTGGATGTTTTGGGTTAGAAACTTTTTGCATTTTGCATTTTCTTGGACTGTTGTGTCAATGTTTTCTATGGTATCTTCTGCCCCTGAGATTCTCTCTTCTATCTCTTGTATTCTGTTGGTGATGCTTGCATCTATGTTTCCTGACTTCTTTCCTAAGATTTCTAACTCCAGAGTTGTCTCTCTTTGTGATTTCTTAATTGTTTCTACTTCCATTTTTAGGTCCGGGATGGTTTTGCTCAATTCTTTCACCTGTTTGTTTGTATTTTCCTGTAATTCCTTAAGGTATTTTTGTGTTTCCTCTTTAAGGGCTTCTACTTGTTTACTCATAATCTCTTGTAATTCTTTATGGGATGTTTTTGTTTCCTCTTTAAGAGCTTGTACCTCTTTTTCCTGTGTTCTCCTGTATTTCTTTAAGGGAATTATACATGTCATTCTTAAATTCCTCTAGCACCATTGTGAGATATGACTTCAGATCCAAATCTTGCTTTTCCGGTGTTTTGGGATATCCAGGACTTGCTGTGGTAGGAGAACTAGGTTCTGATGAAGTCAAGTAGTCTTGGTTTCTGTTGGTAGGATTCTTGCGTTTGCCTTTTGCCATCTGTTGATCTCTGGTGTTAGATGTTCTTGCTGTCTCTGACTAGAGCTTGTTCCTCCTGTGGATCTGTAAGCCTATGTCAGTAGTTCTGGGAGATCAGCTCTCCTCTGGTAAATCCTGGGCGCAGATGGTTGTGGATCAGTTGTCTGTCCTGAGTCCTGGGGTCAGAGCACACCCTGGAGACAGGATCTCCACTTTCAGGAGAGGTGTATTGACGGCTGTGGGTCTGTTGTCCCTCCTAGGTATGGTCTGAGGTAGAAAGGACCCTGACCAGGCTGCCCTGCAATTTGTGAGGCCTGTGCCTCCTGGCTGGTCCCACCTTAGAAAGTCACCAGGGAGAAAATGGCAGATCTCACCTGGGTCCCTGGGTTAAAGCACTCCCTGAAGGAAGGCTCTTTGCTTGCAGGGAAGGGGCAGAGAGGGTTGCTGATCCACCGCTGTCACTTGGAGGCTGAGAAGATCCTGTCCCTGCTGCCCTGTGCAACTTGTGAGGCCTCCACAATAATTTTCAAAGGCAAAGTAAAGCAAAGAATGGAGGGAGGCGTCATGTCTGGTGATAAAATACACCCATTACTAACTTCTGACTGAGTGAGAGGTTTTAAGAACACAGTGAAGTGAGGGTACACCAGCTTCTCACTAGTTTGCTTTAATTCAAATCTATAAAACACAAAGAGCTCTTTTTCATATTTTCTGTGTATAGTTTTATTCTCAAAATTTGGGGGGTCTTTAAGAAAATAGCTGAGAGCACAAATATTATGAAACCCTGGACATGTTTTATTCCTTTATGACCTTACAAACTTACTAACAAGTGGGATATTTTTTAAAAAGGCTTTTAGCCTTTGAATTGTTGTGATAGGTTTTATTTATCTTAGGAAAAATGTTTTACAAGTTAATATCCTTTAACAATGACACAAGAGAGAAGAGTTACTGTTTCCCAAGGTATTTCACAGAAAATAGAATAAAACTAAAACATAAGTTCTAATACATGGTGAAAGAGAAAGAGCTTTTAAAAAAACAACAGTTTTAAACACAAATGAAGGTCATTTGGAGAGGTGAAAACACACACATTAAAAAGAAGGTACTCATTTAACTTGTTTTACAGTTTAAACGTGCTATAATTGCATAGTAGCAACACTGTATTGCCAGTGTCTCCCTGAACAAATGTAGGTAGCTAAACGTAGCTTTAAAAAAATTAAAGTTCTTTCTAAATCCACACTAATCAATAACATTCATCAAAATAAAGGAAGGATTATGGCTATTTCATAATCTTTTCCTCTAATATCATAGACATGGTTAACAAAATTGTAACAGGTTTTTCCAGCCCCTACGAGGTAAAACATGTGTAGTTTGTATCCTAAACAACTAAATCATTAGTATGAGAAGAGTTTGAAGCAAATTAGGGTTTGAATATCATTGTAAGAAACCTTCAGCCTTCAACCTAAAGTATATGATTAAAGAAAAGAAAGTGGTCCCTTGCCCTCATCATTCTGGAGTATAATCTTGTCTCTAACATGTGCTTTAAGATACACAGAAACACATGCTGAGAGGGCTGTGACCTCTGGAAGGAGGACTTCCATAAAGTTCATAAGGAGTCCAATTATAATACTATCACAAATTTCATCTTAGTGTACTTTTTTGAGGGGGAGTGTTTCGGGATAGAGTTTCACTATAGAGCCCTGGCTGTTCTGGAACTCACTCTGTAGACCAGGCTGGCCTTGAACTCAGAAAACCACCTGCCTCTGCCTCCCAAGTGCTGGGATTAAAGGTGTGTGCCATCACTGCCCAGCTATCTTAGTGTATTTTTTAAAAGATGTTAGAAAAGCAGAATATTTTTAGGGAAATCTATTTTATCTTTCAAAGATATGCCCAAATCTGAAATTTCCATGGTCATATTGATTGGAATATGTTTACAAAGTTGCTTTTACATATTGACCAAAGGAAAATCTATTCTTTTCTTTCTAGTAGCATCTTCCTTTTCATTATCCATGATATTTTCTAACTCTCAAACACATGTGTAGATTATAATTAATATCCAATTCAAACAAGTCAACAAGTATAACATAGTATTTAACATGTTACACCAAATAATTGTTCTTTGTTTTGATTTATGTTAATATTTAATGAACAATTAACACCGAGAAATTTTCTTCAGATTTTAAGTGGTTATAGATTCCTATTGAGTAAACCATAAAAACTAAGATGAATTTATATGCTGTAAATGTGGGAGATTCAAAATTCATCTATAGAGACATCCAAATAATTATGACAAATATGTGTGTTCATTTCTGTTATTTATAAGACTTAGTTCATTTTCTTTAAAAGGAATTATAGGAAATAAATGTTGTCATGGCCTTAGAATTTAGCAGAACTTTCTCACGGTTATGTTTTGTTTAATAATATAATTCTTGTTTTGGAGGTTGTATCTGGTACATTTAACCTGTGGCCTGTAGACAAAATATCTCCAGAAAAGCTATGAATGTGGGCCCCACAAATTCCTAAACTTATTTAAAATACTGTGAGATTTTATTTTATTTTGCATTTTTTTCTGTAATTCAGGTTTCATGGTTCTTAAGACTAAACAATAGATGGCAATGTTGTGTCCCAATATCAAAATTTTGGCCCTGCCTGTTAGAATACTATAGCCATGATTTTAATGTGATCCTAAAATTACTATATTGTTTACTCTCTAATGGCTTCCCCCCCCCTTTTTTTTTTAAAGAAGTCATATCCAAGACAAACAACCAAAAATCAGTATTAGATATAATAGGGTCATTTTGTGGGAGGGGGTCACATAAAATTTCGGTTCAGGAAGGCTAGTAGTTAGGAAGCAGGAAGGTGAGTTGAAATGAATGGTCCACGTCTCGTTATCAGTGAAGAATAGAGCCCATTAGAGACTCTTCAGTTATTTTCCAAGGTGATTTATCCTTACATCATACTAGACAGTTATAAAATAAGAAACATTTTTAGGTGCTGTATTTTGATGGCTTTCTACACATGTTTTGTGGCACAATGTTTATATGATACAAAACATAGGACATTAATCTTAATTTATTAGGAGAGAAATAAATAGATAGTAAAGAAGATGCATAAGCCCGCCTCTGAGAGGGTCCATCCTCATCAAAGACCCTTTGTTCTGATTCAGGTGGACTTGCAGTAAAGATGTATAGAGAAAGCTTTAATTTCTGTTTCAGCCAAATGTAGTGTTTAGTCGATGTTGTATTTGCAGGTCTCTATTATAGAAGCCTGGATACATGGATGAAATTTATGACTACTGCATTTAAGGAGATAGGCACTTCATTTCTCTGAAAGGCCACTGGATTTCTTTATAGTCTCAGACATAACAGTTAGTTTTTGTCTCTTATTTAAATATTGAAACCATAGTCCTCCATAAAAATACCCTGACTTCACATTTCATATTTTTGTTGAAAAGTAAAAAATTAAAAGGCTATATATTTAAATGTCAATTATTGTTTCTGGAATCCTTCTCTATCCACCCCCTGGCCTGCCCCCTTGACCACTTACCTACAGAATCCACCTCAGCTATTCACCCTGGTGACTTTGCAACTAAGAAAACAACTAAAAGACTGTTTGAAGTTTTAAATAAATTTGAAACAAATTTTTCACTTTCTTTTGTTGTTATTTCTAATGACTTTAAAGTAATATTCCCCAGTTAAAAATTTTCATTTTCTCTTTACTCTGTGTGCCTTCCAAGAGTAAATTAGGGAAACCAGGGTTTGATGATGCCCTGTCTTCGTATTGTATACTTTGTATTATATCATATACTACTTTGTATTACTTTGTAATATTTTGCATTAAAACCTAAAGCTATTAAGTATTTTGAATTAAATCTCACTGTATACTTTACCTGTCCTAATGACAGTTGCCATGTTCCAACATGCCTAGTTTAGGTAATGAGAACGGTGTGACAATCAGTCTGTCCTGGTCATAGGCATTAGAGATTTCCATCAAAAGTCTTAGTCTGGCCACTGTAGTAGTGACCTCATCTCTTAGCATGACCTTCTCCTTCCCCAAGTCTGCTACACCAGTCTTCCTGCTCCTCAGTGATGACGCACATATTCAATCTCAGGACAAGTGGGCTTTTCAACTTCTGCTGCATTTCCCAGATATTTGCATGATTTGACCCTTGACTTTATTTAGGTCTCTGCTAAAATAGCACCTTATAACAAAGACATCCTTCAGACCACTCACTGTATGAGTGTGTCTCTTTTCTTTCTCCAATGGGGCCCCACTCTCTCTTCCTCTTTGCACTATCATACATTTTATGGTCATTGTGTGCTATCTTATACATCTAGTTCTTGTGTATTTGCTGTTTTCATTGCTGAGAAGCATGTGAGTTTTTTTTTTTTTAAAAAAAAAAAACAAGGACTGTCTTGTTTTTGGTTGTGTGCTCTGTCTAGAGTAGTGAGTGACACCTAACCAGCATGTGGTAAAAACTAGGCATGACCACCTTTAATGTTGGAACATGACAACTGTCATCAGGACAGATAAGGTATGCAGTGAGATTTAATTTATTAAATAAAAAACTAACAAGAGACTGTGTGTATGATGAACTAGTGACCTAAAGCTGGCCAACTTTGGTAATTATTTGTGAACTGATTGTTTTTAGCGTATTATCATAGTTTGAACAGGAAATGCTCCCACAACTGCATGTATTGTTACCTTGATTCACAGCTGGTAGCACTATTTTGAGAGACAGTAGAAAATTTAGGAGTTAAAGCCTGGTTCAAGGAAGTAGGTTATTAGATGTGCCTTTGAGGGGCATCATAGAAACTGCAAGTAAATTAGGATGCCTTTCATTATCTTGGACTAACAAGAACAAACCAAATCTCAGCTCAGTAGATGGAAAGAGATAACGACAACCAGCATAGCAATTACTGACATGGAAACAAAAGAACAATACTTATAATCAATACAGTTCAGAATTCATAGAATATAGCAATCATAATCAAGCCATCAAACAATGTAAAGAAAGAGTAAACTCAATAATATTAGAAATGAAAAAGAAGACAGCACAACAGACACTAATGAAATTCAGAGGATAACTAGGACACACTTCGGAAACCTATATTCCAATAAATTACAAAAAAGGCATAAATAAATTGTTACATATGACTCACCAAACTTAATTCAAGAAGGTATAGACACTTAAAGAGATCTATAACAAGTAGAGAAAGCAAAGCAGTGATAATCTCCCAGTTAAAAAAAAATGTTGAACCCCACATGGACTCATTGTTGGATTTTATGAGACCTTACAAAAGAACTAATACTAATATGCTTTAAACTACCCCTAATATAGAAATAGAAGGAATATTATCAAGCTCAAACTTCATAAAGCAAGTATTACCCTGATACCTAGAAAACAATAAGACACAAGAATGACAAAAATATTCACATTATAGGCCATTATCTTTGATGGACATAGACACAGAGATTCTCAATCAAATGCTTGTAAATGTAATTCAACTACACATCAAAAATATCACTCATGACCATCAAGTCAGTTTCATTTCATGGATGCAAATACATGAAAATTGGTGACTGTACCTATGACATCAATAGACTCAAGGCAGAAATCACAGGATCATCTCAATAGATGTAAAAAAAATCCTTTGACAAAGTAAAGACCAGCAGTCTCAACTAACTTGGTCCCCCGAGATTTCTCAGACACTGAGCCACCAACCAGGCAGCATATGCCAGCTGATGTTCCCCCCGCCAACCCTACCCATGTACAGTGGAGGATTGCTGGGTCAGGACTCAGTCAGAGAGGATGCACCTAACCCTCAACAGACTGGAGGCTCCAGGGAGTGGGGAGGTGTGGTAGGGTGAGTGTCAGAGGTGGAGACATCCTCTTGGAGATGGGGCAAGGGGAGGAAGGTACAGGATGTGGACTGGTCAGGGGCTAGACAGGGTAGGGTATAAGGTCTGGACTGTAAAGGAAGACTAAAGAATTAGAAAAAAAGAATTTTAAACTCAACCAAGTTTCCTGTTAAGTGTAATTGAAAAAGAAGTAATCAAGTATCCAAGAGCCCATTAAAATATCCTCAAGTAATTATTTTCTGAGCAATTAAAAATAATTTGACTTAAAAATATTCAGAAACAACCTTGAATAGGAAAAAGTGTCTTAGAAAAATTACGTTTTTGTGACTAATCATTAGCCAATATTATAACAAATATGGAAAACTCAGAATATTTCCACTAAAACCAGGAACAAGAGTGCCCATATTTGCTGTTCTCATTCAATTCTCTAGAAAATCTGGATAAGAAAAGAAATAAAAGAGATGCAAATAAAAGGAAGAAGTCAAAATATGTCTGCTTGCCAACAGTATAATACTATTCATATGACAGTTTAAAGATTCCACAAGAAAACGTTTAGAAGTGATAAGCACTTTTAGAAAAGTAGCAAATATAAAACCAATAAATAATCCCATTCACAATAGCTTCAAAATAACAAGGGCAGCAGCAGCAGCAACAATAATAGACTAGGAATAAGCCTAACAAAGGATGTGAAAGAGATCTACTCAAAAGTCTTAGAACTCTGAAGAAAGAAATTATAGACACCGGACCCCCCGCTAAAAGACTGATATTGTGAAAATGTCTATATCATCAAACAGGATCTACTGATACAATGCAGTCCTCACATTCCAGCCACATTCTCCACAGAAATTAAAAATAAAAATCTTGATCTAAATTTCTTTGAGTGTGAGCATAATGGACCTGTAGGATGAGCCGAGACAACAGTGCTAGAGATCATTACAAATACTTTGTCTAGTCTATAATGTATCTCTGTTTCAGTCTCTGTCATCTCTGCCTCTCTAGCTTGTGCTCACTGCTCTCTTTTGCTCTCTCTTGAGCTCTCTGACTGTCTCTCTCTTTCTAAGAGAACTTTTGGGTGAGTGGTCACCCCATTTTCGTTGCTGTGACTGGCATATTGCACCTGCCATAGGTTGAAATTCATGCTCACAAAGCTAGAGAAAGATAATCCAACACTCCTGGATCCCACAGTCTATTCTCACCTCTCTCATCTCAGTTCAGTACCATGCCGTCTTAGAAGTGATTTTTCACATCCTGAAGAGTCTAAATGTAGCTTCAAAAGAATAACACAAGAGTGTTTTGCTTTGTGACTAAGAAAAATGGAAAACAATTCTCTCAAGGGAAACTGTAAGAGCCTAGTGAAGTTTAAATGTAATAATGGATGTCTTTTATGAACTCATCCAGCATAAAGGAAGCCTGTAATTTTTATGGAGTTGGGCCATACACTTACAGGTCAGCACACAAAGTAATTCTTGCCTTGTCAAGCTTCTTTCACACAGTTTGACAATGGCTAAATCACGGATTCTTTTGCTGGTTGCAGTTCAGAGCAAAATCTGTAGCAAGATCAATTTTGTTCTGCATTGTCTTTTTTTTTCCTGGTGGATTGAGGAATTGGGGAAGGAACAAAGGCAAGAAGAGGTCAGGTTGACTGAGGACCCCTGGTATAAACAATGAGAAATTTAATCATTAAAGTGTATCTAAATAAGCCAAATTTATAGTCCATTGTAATGCAAACACTTAGGAGGCTGAGGCAGGAGGATTAAAAGTTCAAAGCCATAGTGGGCTATACAGTGGGACTCTACATTTCCGTGTGCGTGTGTGTGTGTGTGTGTGTGTGTGTGCGTGTGCGTGTGCGTGTGCATGTGTGTGTGTGTGTGAGAGAGAGAGACACAGAGAGAGAGGAGAGAGAAAGAGAGAGAGAGAGAGAGAGAGAGAGAGAGAGAGAGAGAGAGAGAGAACATTAGTTTGGGAATGGGGGAATACTAGTCCCAGGGAAAACCTTACCTTCCTAAAGAACTCAGCACTGAGAAAATTGTCCATTTCTTTTAGATTTTTCCAGTTTTGTGGAATACAGGTTTAGCAGTAGACATTTTAGTGGTTGGGGGAGGGGACTGAATGGGGGGTGGGTGTGAGGATCAGGACAGGAGGAGTCAAGTGAGAGGAGGACAGAGGGAGAGAGTACCATGAGAGACAACTGGAATGGGGAGGGGTGCATCTCTGGGATGAGCTAGAAGCCTAGTGCAATGGTAACTCCCGAATATAAGTGAGGATGACTTTAACTAGGATTCCTAGTAATGGGACATATGGAGCCTGAACCAGCTGTCTCCTGTAACCAGGCTAGAATTCCAGTGGAGAGATTGGGACACCAACCCATCCACAAAACTGTCTACTTGCAATTTGTCCTGCCTGCAAGATGTGCTGGGGTAAAGATGGAGCAGAAATTGAGGGAGGGAGCCCAACCCTGACACTGCTAATGATGGTCTCCTATACGTGTAGTTAGGAGCCTAGCATAACCCTCATCAGAGAGACTTCACTTAGCAGCTAAGGAAAACAGATGCAGAAACTCACAGCCAAACATTAGTTGGAGGTTGGGGAATTCTGAGGTGGTGGGAATAGAAGCCAGATGGGTCAAGGAGACCACAAGAATCAACTAACCTGGGCATTCAGGGGCTCACAGAGACTGAACTGCCAATCAGGAAGTCTGTAAGGGTGGACCTACATAAGCCCTCTGCATATATGTAGCCATTGTGTAGCTTTGGTCTTCTGTGGGACTCCAAACAGCAGGAACAAGGACTGTTTTTGACAATACTGCCTGCCTTTGGATCCCTTTCCCCTAACTGGGATGCCTTTTCTAACCTCAACAGAAGAAGATGCATCTCATCTCATCTTACTACAACTTCATACACCACGCCTGATTGTTATCCACGGGAGGCCTCCCCTTTTCTGAAGAGAATGGGAGGAAGAGTGAATGGTGGTGGTGAAGGGATGAAAACTAAGGGTGGGATGTAAAGTAAAAAGAGAAACTAAAGGGCATATGGAAATGTTAGTAAAGACATAAGACCTGATCTTTTGTGATAAACAGACACACCAGGCAACCTTTTGTCTGTCTAGGCTTAGCTTTTGTGGAACCCAAAATAAATCTGATTTTTGCTAATGACTATCCAGTACTCTTATTATGGAGTAAGAAGAATAATTTTTCTCATTTTACACACACACACACACACACACACGCACACACGCACATGCACACACATGCACACACAGAGAGAGACAGAGAGAGAGAGAGAGAGAGAGAGAGAGAGAGAGAGAGAGAGAGAGAGAGAGAGAGAGGAGAAACTGGTGAGTCAGAGAGATCCAAGCATTAAATTTGAAAAAGGCAAAATATAGTTTTACTAAAAATTCTTTCAAGGAAAGCTGAGACCTACATTTTTTCCCTTAATCAGAATGCAATGACTTTGTGGTGTCACACAGCACTACAAACATACTCAATATTTTTGTACATATTTTCTCCTTTGTTATTATAACCCTAGAATACTTCACTATGAGATTCTGTTGTTGTTCCTTTTTAAAACTACAAATGTTTCTGAATGTTTACAAAAATGATTTCCATGAATTTAAATGTGAATGCAAGTACATGAGGAATTTCCTAGTTTACTGAAGTCCAGTTATGTTGTATCTGCATATATGTGCCACCATGCTTTCAACCTTGACTAGGTATACTAAAATTATTCAGCCTTTAGACTTATTTTATGAGGAATTGAACATTAATCATCACACCAATACATTTTGATCTACCTCCTTCCAGATTTCCAAAGTAACAACTCGTTTTAGAGGAAGTTGTGTCTCCTTCTGCAGTGGCATTGCTGTCCTAAGTTGTGCCTGTTCATTCATGACTGCCTATGTATATGCAGCCAAGCAGGCAAATTAAATTCACTTGTTAAAGAACAACATGAAAATAAAATACTTGGGGAGATGTCAGCAGGTGTGAGAAGGGTAAGAGAAGATAATGGAAGAAATATGCTCTCAGTGTATTGCATATATGTGTAAAATTGGTGAAAAGAAATGATAAACTAATTTAAAAAACTCTTTTAAAGAAAACAAAAACAAAAACCAAAAACAGACAAACAAACAAACAAACAAACAAGAATCCTCTAATCTTGATCTGGGGATCTATTTCAGTTGGAAGAATGCTTGACTAGTATGCACAAGGCTGTGTATTCAGTTTACTACACAGATTGGATGTAGTGGCATGTGCCTATGATCCTAGTACACAAAAAGTGGAGGCAGGAGGGATTTCAAGGTCATCCTACACTATACAGTAAGTTTGTGACAAGCCTTGTACATAAGGCCTTCTCTCTCTCTCTCTCTCTCTCTCTCTCTCTCTCTCTCTCTCTCTCTCTCT
>JADRCD010223302.1:10892-20939 GCA_019843815.1 Montemys delectorum
TCTCTCTCTCTCTCTCTCTCTCTCTCTCTCTCTCTCTCTCTCTCTCTTTAAATTAAATTTATTTATTTTTTTACTTATTCACTTTACATCCCACTCACTGCCCCCTCGTGGTCACAACTTCCTGCAACCCTTCTCCCATGATACCTTTTTTCTAAAAACAAAACAAAATCTTCCATTTTTATGAAAATTGTCATGGTTTGCCATCAGTTCACAGTACAGATTAATTTACATTGCAATTATGCTCTGTATAGAGTTTTAGGCAATATCACAGTAACAGGTTAGGAATAACAGTAGTTAGAACAAAATAATGATAGGTAATTACCAGATGGATTCCCCTCTCCTGTGATGTTTTCTTAGTGGCACACATTTTACCAAAAGACTCTGCAGCTGTAGTGAACAGGAATGTCTACTGACATGTGAGCTGGGCAAGAGAAAATCTGGTCTAGTAGCTCCTGAGATAAATTAGTACAGCCTTGCTCATAGATATGTCTCAGAAGGCGAAGATGGTTGGCTGACAGTCCTTGATTTGGGTAAAGAGGGTTGTTTAAGAACCTAGCTGCCGCATAAGGGAGGGAAAGTATTGTACAGTGAAGAGTGTGTGTTGTCCCAGCACTGGGATAATTGGGCAAACCTCCATCTAATGTTGCTAGAGCCATGGGTCCTCAGTTTTAGAATCAATTCCTGATTAAACTGAAATTCATGTTTTGCTTAGATGCATGAGAAGAGACAAATTTCCACTGCTAAAGGGAGGGGAATCTGTGATTTTCTTATCGTGGTAAAATAAAGTCATTTTGCAAAGAGTTTTTGCTCATCTTTTATACTCTTGTGAGCAATTTACAGGAAAGTCATATTTTACAAAGTATTCTGGCAGCATGTTCTGCAGACCTGGGCTTTCCATCTACCTTAATGACCATTCTCAGCATTAAGGCACACACCCTGTGCTTTGAGAAAGCTGTGAGCACTTGGGGACTGGTGGCATGCTGAGAGTGTTGACAATGAGGAACTGACTCAGTGTCACAGGCTACCTACCTTACTAAGTAACCAAAAAGAAAACACAAGACCCTTCTCTATTTTACTGTATAATAATGATAATGATGATGATGATGATGATGATGATGATGATAATGGGCTGGACAGTGAATTGGGCAAGCTTCACCACACTCTGCCTGTTGCCATTCATAACAATAACTCTATATTTTATACCATCAAATGTAATTGGTGAGGCCCCAGAGCTGGGCAGAAGTTTGAAATGAAGGTAGAAGAGCTCTGGCATTTAGACTTTTATATATGATGCCCTGCTTTTCATACTGCTAAACAAGGAATAAAAGGTGCATTGTAGACCAGTGCAGTTTTGTGTGCTAATGTGAGAATCAATTTCTATATCTCTTTAATGCTATATGTTTTATATTTTTAACCAATTAACATTTCTTTCTTATTAATCAAGCAATACATGTTTGAGTTCATCACATAATATGGTCTTAACAACAACAAAAAAAATACTTGCTATCTTGCCAATGACCTAACCATTTCCTCCCAATCACACCTAATTTCCACACTCACCATAAACAATCCTGCTGTACAGAGAAGGCTAACCCCATTGTTTCTTCCACTTGCCAGAAACACACTTTTTGGCAAAACTACATTCTCCTGAAGTTACTGTTACAGTCTGGGGTAACATGGTCAGGATCCACTGCTTTGGACCTCATCTGGAAGCCCATTAAGCTGTGGCATTTTATTCACTGCAAGTCTCCAGAGGTACTTGCAGTATTCTGTCTGTGGACTCTTTCCTCCCAGCAGCCTGAGCAACCATTGCCAACAGTAACAGCATTAACACCGTGATCAAATTCATGGCAGAGGATACTTCTTCATTTACCAGATTCTTGAGTGTTGTAAAAACGACTGTCTTGAAAAGATAATTTTTCTAGATGAAATACAAATGCCCATGCAGTTATATATCACACAATCTAATTATATACACTCTGACTTGAAATCCTGATATAGTGACTCAATTTGAACTTTACTTTCTGTAAAAGGATTGCAATTACATGCAGAATTCCATTGAGACTATATTCCTTGATGTTAATTCTAGTTGTTTTATGATCCAAGAGACATTCCCCATGATGTTTTTAGCCTCAACCATCATGCTACCTACTGTGTAAAGGGATGGGGTTCTTTGAAGTAGCATCTTCTACTATTGAATGACACAGTATGCATCAGCTATATAGACTTTCTACCATTACAGAATGTATTGGGTTAATCCACCAACTTAGGCCACATGGAACACGACACACTATAAATTTTGAATTTCAACAAACTGAAGTTTAGGATGACTTCCAAGAACAACTTAAGTTTGCTCCACCTTTGCTGTCCTTGTGTCTGCCTGTGATGTCAGTGGGGATGAGTGCCACATTGTTAGTAGCTGACAAATGCGAATGCAGGACAGAGGACATTTACCCCCAGTACAGTCATTATCTTTCTATATTTACATGTACAGTGAGCTTTTTAAATGAATCAGTTGCGTTCACAGCCGTCACTCTGCAGCAAGCCACGTCTTAGGGTAAACAGCTAGTCCATGTTTAGGGTAAACTAGCTAGTCCAGCTAGTTTCATGTAAAAGGGTCCTTGCTCCCACACTCTCCCATCTCATTGCTATGGTGAAAGCTAGTTTTTCTCATTTTTATGGGTCCCCAGATATCTACTGGTTCTGCCACAAGTTTGAAGAGCACCTTCAGTGAATAAAATACTAAAATCTAAGCATTCCTTTGTACTTACGTGTACTTATAACACAGTATATGTTTCTTTGTGTTACATTTCTATCTTGTGGGACTTTTTCATCTTCTTATCAATTATTCATGCCTTCTAGATACAGTGCATCAATAGTATGCTTGACTTAATATGCCTGTTCAGACTCACCATGCTCAGGAATGTGTACTGGAAGCTTCCATATCCTCTGTTGCACTGTGCAGCAAGTAGCTGCGTCACAGGGTAATGCAGTTTTTTCTTGCTTTATCTTTTGGATAATTTTCCACACTGTTTAACACAGACGAGAGCTGTAATAAATTTGTGTGTGATTAATCTGGGAGGCAGACAGAGCATCTATGGACAGCTTTTCTCTCGATGAGAGCAAATGCTGTCTGCTTAAAGCACTGCTAAAGCTCTCAGCTACCTTTGAAAATTCATGCTTCTGCATTTGCTTACTGTCTGCTGAAAAGACAAATTTCTAAGAAATCCCATGGTAATTTATTTAATTTGTGGGAAAATAATGAATTATTTGTGTGCTGGTTTATGGCTCTGTATTTCTTGAAATTCTGGAGCTGAATGTGGGAATTTGAAATATCCAAGGGGGCATCTTTTCAAAAATTTACCATCAGATTAAATCTTGGATTCAATACTTTGTAGCCTTGACTGCATAGGAGCCATTCTAGGCTTCGCGCTTTTTGAATTTCTTGTTATGTATATGTGTGAGTGTTTGCATTCATGCATCATGCATGTGTACCATGTCAGTCTCTTTATAGTTCTTTATTTTTATTTATTCATTTGAGATCTCTCCTCCCAGTTCCCCCTCACACAGTCTCTCCCTCCATCTCCCCTCTCTTTTTCTTTTAAGAGGGTGGAGGCTCCCCTGGGTATCCCCCCACTCTGGTACATCTCTGCTAGGCTGGGCACATCTTTTCCCACTGAGGGCAGACTATTCAGCCCAGTTAGGGGAACGTACTCTACAGTCAGGCAACAGCTTTAGGAATAGCCTCTGCTCTAGTTACTGGGGGACCCAACCATGTGAGTCAATTACTCACAGAAGACAGAAAAAAGAATGAATGTCATGGACCTGGAGTTATAGATGGTTATGAATTACTATGTAGGCACAGATTAACAGTTATGTCAAGTTATACATATGTGGTCAAAAGATCGTTTTACCATTATAAAGGCAGATTAAAGTCTAGCGATTAAATGGATCCTTTATAAAACCTCATCAAGAAAAGATGGGCATTACATAAGGAAGGGTTTGTAGAGGAGAAAATAATATACACAGCCTCATTCCTTTGAGTCCCTAGATTGTTGAAATCTCACATTCTCTTTTTACTGTATCCCACAGGGATGCCCCAACCACTCTGTGTGTTGCTTATCCACTAGTCACTCAGCCATGTTGGTTGATAGACAAACTGCCATGATACTGCATTTATTGTGATCAGTAAACCCTCAGTATACTTAAAAATAGTCCAAAGCACAAGGAATGTTGAGAATTTAAGTATGTTAAGGATATGCCATGAATTGCAGACATAGCAAAGCTCTACAGAAGCCAAATCTATGGGCTAAGTTGTGAAGAATGAAAAAAAATCCCTGATATCTACAAACACTGGAAACTGTAAAGGTTAGATCCACAGTATGCAAAAGCTTTGTTAAGGCAGAGAAATCATTACACGTTATCATATGTATACATGCCGAGTAAAAAGGTACAATGTGTAGTGTTTCAGGTATTAATGAGGCATTTGAACTCATATCCTGAGGGTATGGATCATCAAAAATCTGTTTATAGATTATTTAATATCATATAGCACCTAACATAAACATTTACATTAATAGACAAGTGTACTCGTTGTTTTAGCTAGTTAGTGTTAGTTGTATAACTTGTATTAGTTATTTTAAAGTCAATGGGGCCAAACACTTAGAAGAATAACCTTAAAAAGAATATGCTCATGGTTTCAGTGATGTTAGGCCACCATAATGGAGGAGATTGGAAGAGAGAATGGATTTCATCATGATGGTTACAGGGAAAGGAGAATGCAGGATGGAACCAGGATAAGAGAGTACAAAAGAAAGATACTCCATCCATGGTATACTTCCTCCAAATTAGCCCTGATTCTTTACTTTCAAGACTTCCCAATAGAACTACCATACTCTAAAGCCATCAGGGACTAAATCATTCATTTCCAGACCCCCTGTGCTCTAATCGCCTCTGGGACACCATCACATATACAGCCAGAGGTTAGCTCCTCTAATCCTGACATGACTCAGTCTAATCAAGTTGACCCCAGCAATCATGGAAAAATTAAAAAGGAACCAGATTAATGCTGACAGGAATATAAGACTTGTGAGGGCTCCGTCCTCATGGCCCAGATTAGGGAGTTCAAGGCATAGAGACAACTTAACTACTGTTTATGGCATGGCTCTTTAGTCTCCACTTCAGAGGTGTAGTGAGAATAAACAACTGAAGAAACTGAGCATGAAAGGAGCTTAGCAGGGGGAATTATGAATATGTTAAAAAGCCATTATGTGGAAATGTAATGAATTTATTCAAATGACTCAGTTCCTAAAAGTGGAGGAATATGTAGAAATTATAAAAAGCTGTATAGCCTATAGAAAACATAAAGCTAACTTCATATGCAACAGATAATGAAATGTTTTCCATAGAAAAGTAACAAATTTCCTATCACTTGAGATTGTCAGAGTGGGGTTAAAAGATAACTCAGTGTCCATTTTAGGTGGGGTTAAAAATGTAGTAATTTTTAGCCATTTCTTAAACCTGAGAATTTATGCCCAAGGAATTTACTGTCATATTTTGTATATGTAGTATAGCTGGCAGATATGAGCATATATGTTATGGTTACAATATGGGAAGTTACTCACAAGAAAATACAATGAAATTTAAGAAAAGAAAATACTGAAGTAGCAAAACATTTTGTTTGCTATTTTCTTTCAACATTGATTTGAAGTTTAATTGAATTATATATATATATACATATATGTTTAATATAAAGATGTGATATATGAATTATAACAGACATGGATCTAATAACTCTCAGAGGCTTAGGGAGTACATTTTTTTTTTGAGACAGGTTTTCTCTATGTAGCCCTGGCTGGCCTGGAACTCACTCTGTAGACCAGGCTGGCCTTGAACTCAGAACTCCACCTGTCTCTGCCTCCCAACTGCTGGGATTAAAGGTGTGCGCCACCACCGCCTGGCTGGAGTACATTCTTAAGGCAAACTTCCTCAGACAGAAGGCATAGCACACTGACAGGGCTGCACAGGCTTTGAACTTCATGTAGATTTCCTAATATTTTACTCAGTCTTTACTGCTCAAAGTATTATTTCCTTACACTCTCCCTTATTAAAGTTACATTTCCATGAGGGAAATGTGCATTGTCTCACCTGCTGATTTGTAACAGTTACATAGGTTATGTTTTACATATAGTTGTTACTTTGAATGTTCATCAAATGATATGAGTAGCTGTGTGAAATCTTGTACCAATGGATCACACTATGGAAAGGGAACACATAGAGAACATCTTAAAATAGTTTCTAAGTTCATTTCTGGAAAATTTACTGACACCCCAAGTAGTCATAACATGGTGGACAAAATGACAGAGACCAATGTTGTGCTAGATCACTAACTTATATTAGCAGAATCATGTTTGGGAATGGGCCAAGATCATCTGTTTCACTTTGGCTTTGGTCTGCAGTTTATTGTAAAGCCATACTGGGATTTTATCACTAATATATGAAGAAAAAAAGGTTAGGAAACCACCTGCTTTTATCAATGACATAATCTTTTTACAAGATGAACAAAATCCTAATGAAGTTCTGAAATGCTGATGAAAATAGGTGCTAACTGTTTGAAAAGCAATGAATAACCTTGTTCCCATCTGTCCATCTTTAAATGTGTGCCCATGACTGCTAATGTGCTCATTTGGGTGTGTATTTGTGTGTGTATATATATATGTTTGTGAGCATGTCTGTGCACAGGCTTGTGGAGGCCACAGGTCAAAGTCAGATGTCTTTCTCAATTGCTCTCCACCTTACTTTTCAAGTCAGGGTCTCTCTCTGAACCTGGAGCTTGACAATATGGCTAGACTAGCTATGTAGCAAGCCCTCATGGTTGTCCTTTCTCTGATTCCCCAGTGCTGGGATTACAGGCATGTGATGAAGTGCCTAGCTTTAATACAGGTCCTCAAGACCAAACCCAGGTCCTCATGGTTGCATAGTAAGCTCTTTATAGATTTAGCCATCTCTTCAGCATCAATTTGTACTTTTAAAAAGTATGTAAACACATGACCTTCCCCATGTTCTGGTCATAATTATCTAAGTACTTTTTCTTTTCAACATCAGTTCCTAATTGTGTACTTATGAATGAATAAGAAGTAGAACTGCCACTATCTCTGGACACTTCTTTGGCAGATTCTAAGGCATTAGTAGCATGAATGATTCCTGTAAGCAACCATGAGTTCGATGTCTGTATCGGAGTGCGAGTTACATTGAAATAGTAACTTAGTAGTTGGCTTAGTAGATTTGAATTCATCAAGTGACTACATTTGAACCATGTAGGCATCCATCAATGAATAGACATTAAATCAAGGAGTATTCCATTCAGAAGGGAGTAAAATGGTCCATGGGAGAGAATTTGTCATCACAGAACAAACTCAAGCCTCTTCAATTTCCCCTACTTTCATGAGCTTCCATTCAGGAAGCTTGGAAATGATATTAAGAACATAACCACGGAAACAATTGAACTTCAACTGCAGGCTTGCATTGTAGGGTCTCAGTGGTAAATTACAATGATAAAAGTGATTTTGACAAGTTTTAGATTTCTACTACCAGAAGGCAGTTTCTAAAATACAAGGCAAAATTAATGAATAGAATGACAGAAAAATATAGCCATTTCCTACATTTCTAGAGAGTTCTCTTTCCAGCCATCACCCCAAGCCAAGTCAGGAACTGTCCATAGCCAGCCTCAAGAAGGCCCACAGACTTCTTTCTCCTCCCATGAGACTACCACTTTCCACATCCTCTCTATGGCTTCTTCCTGTTTTCTGGGCTGCAGCATTCTTGAATGAACTTATTCCCAAGAAAGAAGTGGTAATCAGGGTTACTGACACTCTGTTCCAAATCTTCCTCCAGGATGACAGACCATCTTTACTTCAGTTGCCATTGGAAGTCACAGTTCCTCCATTGCTCTTCTGTAGAACACCAGTCTCCGCTTTCCTTGAGATAGCTTTTAATACCATCTTATTTTTATGCCTTGATGATCCTTAAAACCTTCCTTCCACCAACTCAGAACGAAAACTTTTGTACATAGTTTGAATTTTTTGTAGATATAGCTTGGGATGTTGAGGGCCAGCCCAGCATTCTAGAGGTCCTGAATTCAGTTCTCAGACTGCCTGAAATGAGGTTGTAGCTGCACACAGGTCATGGAAGATGGAAGGTCAGTTCATACTCATCCTGACCTCTGCTTGTCTGATACTCAACTTGGGTACATTAGAATCTCTCTCAAAACAACAAAAGTTAAATCATATTTTAAAAATATCTCTTCTAAATGTTCCTCTTACCTACACTGACTGAAATGACTCCCACCTAAAGAGTATCATTCCACTCTGGCCACAGTAAAATATTCTTCTTACTCCTGACTGTGTCTTCCAGACCATTTTTATCCTAAAACAACACGTAATGGAAACAAAGGGACAAACAGATGATTTGACTAGGGAGCAAATTCAACATTTTTGGGAGCATGTGTCATGAGTTATGAGACCTATCATGTTTCCTGGCTTTATTACCTATTCTGCTTTCTTCATTTGAGCAAATCTTTTGCTCGACTCTACTTGAAATTGGAGTATTGACCTGAAGGTGGGTATACCCTCTTCCTGATGTACAATCAGGAATGGTCTTTAACATCAGTTATTTTCTATGGTCAAACTTAACATATGAAAGGTATATCATATTATTTCCTTTTGTCTGACTCTTCTACTTTCTCCCAATTTCTCCTCTCCAAGCACAGGGCTCTTCTTTTTATTCCATTGAAATTTTACACAAACAATAGGAATAGAATATCCTTACTCAGCCACCCTGAACTGTATCAATTTCCCTACATCTAATGCAGTGTAATTGGCCTTCTCTTTCACTACAGTGGATTAAGTTGTAAGAATAACTTCTTGATGTCATGGGCAGCCATGGTTCCATCTCTTCTTGTCTCAAGGATTTTGTTTTTGCAATTACTTCCCTTGCCCTAAATTTTATCCTTCCCAGTGTATCATTCCTACCAGTTTTTAAACAAACATACTGTAAATGTTTACACACACATACACACACACACACAAATAATTTATCTATTTATTTTATGCATGAGTGTTCTATCTGCATGTACACATGTATACCAGAAGAGAGCATTGAATCTCAGTATAAATGGTTGTGAGCCACCATGTGGTTGCTGGGAATTGAACTCAGAACCTCTGGAAGAGCAAGCAGACAGTGCTCTTAACTGCTTAGCCATCTCTCCAGCCCTTAATATATACATTTTGAAAATCCTTAAGTATTGTCCTTTTACAGCCACTGCCAACCATCTGTGTTCTTTGTTACACCAGAACTTCAAATATACTGCCTGCATTCCTTACACATTTTTCCTTAAACTCAGTCTAATTCCTTTTCCCACACTATTGAGGCTATTAGAATATTGTCCATAATTACTAAACTAGATTATAGTTTATTAAATTTAAGTTTAGGAAAGAATGAGTATGGCAATGCGAATATTAAATCCCAACAAGCAGGAGGCAGAGGCAGGTAGAGATCTTCTGTAAGTTCAAGTTCCAAGAAAAAGAAATATGTTTTATTTATAAAATATAAAACATAACACATACACACAACACACATGCACACATATGCATTCACTCATGTGTTCATGCACATGCGTACACACAAAAACATATACACACATGCACTCACATATAGTCGTGTATACACACACACTCGCACACACACACACACATTCTCGCACACACTCACACTCACACACTCACACACACATACACACACACATACACACACATACACACATATACACACGCACACATGCGTACACACACACACACCACACACACACACACACACACACACACACACACACACACACTGTTAGGAGAAATGGAATTTTCAGCATAATTGGCAGCTGTGACTCTGGACACCCAGAACTTTTGGCTCTCACCTTTTGTTGCATTACTTGAAAGAAGGTGGCTCGTGTAGAATGCCCCCAATATTACTAATTGTGTAACTCAGTAAACTGCC
>JADRCD010223302.1:21339-32768 GCA_019843815.1 Montemys delectorum
TTCCCCTCCAAAATAAAATAAAATAAAATAAAATAAAATAAAATAAAATAAAAAAACTCTGTTTCCTTCCCCCTCCCCCTGCTCACCACCCCACCCTCTCCCACTTCCTGGCCCTGGCATTCCCTTACACTGGGGCATAGAACCTTCACAGGGCCAAGGGCCTCTCCTTCCATTGATGACTCACTAGGCCATCCTCTGCTATACATATGCTGCTGGAGCCATGAGTCCCACCACTTGTACTCTTTGGTTGCTGGTTTAGTCCCTGGGAGCTCTGAGGATATTAGGTAGTTCATATTGTTGTTCGTCCTAAGGGGCTGCAAGCCTTTCAACTCCTTGGGTCCTTTCTCTAGCTCCTTCATTGGGGACCCTGTACTCAGTTCAATGAATGGCTGTGAGCCTCTACTTCTGTATTATTCGGGCACTGGCAGAACATCTCAGGAGACAGCTATATCAGGCTCCTGTCATCCAGCACTTGCTGGCATCCACAATAGTGTCTGGATTTGATGATTGAATATGGGAAGGATTCCCAGATGGAACAGTCTCTGGATTGTCATTCCTTCAGTCTCTGCTCCAAAGTTAGTCTCTACAACTCCTTCCATGGGTATTTTGTTCCCCCTTTTAAGAAGGAACGAAGTATCCACACTTTGGTCTTCCTTCTTCTTGAGTTTCTTGTGGTTTGTGGATTGTATTTTGTGTATTCTGATCTTCTGGGCTAATATCCACTTATCAGAGAATGCATACCATGTGTGTTCTTTTGTGATTGAATTACCTCACTCTTCTCTTTAAACACATGTGTACACTCTCTAACCCCATTCTGCCTTCCAATCTTGGAACATAAAGTTCAACATTGAGACCATAAAATGTGCTACATATTGAAGATTGCAATGTAATCCCTATCTTAGGGTCACTTAACTGGCATGAGATTTAGAAAGAAGGAAAAATAAACATCCATTTACATAAACTATGGTGTCTGTGAATTATATATAGTATAAAAATGTATAAAATTATATATAACTATATATATGTTGGATACATACATATATATGATATCATACACATACACAGGAAAATATACATATGTATAATATATATTCCTAAATATATAAACCTGTTCAGTTCATATGGAGTTATTTATATGTATATGATTTTAGGGCAGACCACATGATATTGGATAGCCAACTGGAAGCTCTTCTACTGGAAATCTTAAGTTTTATTATAAAAGCCAAATCTGTTTTTTATTTGAGAAGGTTTATTATACATAGTTAACAGGATGATTATAAAACACTAGATTAAATTACTAGCAAGTACTGTATTCACCTAAGATTATTTACAAGTCATATTTACACTTATTTATATAAGCTCAGGAAAGTAAATATGAAATACTTACATGACATATTTAGGAGAGTTACAATCATAAAGAATGCCTTGGAAGGCACCTCTCCCATGAAGAGCCCACACCCACAATTGGGTAAGTCCACTTACTCATTTCCTTCTCTCCTAAGCCCTGTGCTTGGCTTTATATTAAAATATCTATAGTAAAACTTCCAACTTTTTCAAAAAATAAATTAAAATAATAATCTGAAATCTGTAAAAATATTTTTGAAAAATATACCTTAAAGAAAATAGATAAAAACAAACCTGCTTGTCTCTAGAATTAGGAATATACTATTCTTTCTTTGGATGTTTAATGCTCTGTGTGTTGGACTCAATGTGCCAGTACTAAGCAGTTACTGTTTCACAGGACCAGTAGGCTGTGTGCACAGCATTTTTCTTGTCCACTCTTCATTAGGAGAGAAGATGCCTACTGGGAAAGTCAGACCACAACTAATGGTGCACAAATTGATAACTTCGTAGCTCACATGCTCTCAAGCACCTACTTGTAATTTCTACTTTTTGATTTTTTTAAAAATGTAATAATACATTTAAAAAAATATTCTGGATTATCTAAGCTGTATGTGGCACAGCTATGAATTTATATTTCTGTCTACCTAAACAGTACATGTCAATCAAAGAAGTAATTAAGAATAAGTCCTAGACCTCTTCTAGGGAAAGAATGTAGTGCAACATTATACTCAGTCAGGTCTGTTAAAATCCCATATATGTGGTACAGCTGCTATTCTCAAGGTCCTGTGCATGACTGGTGGTTACGTTTCCAGTTCTCTGTAAAATAGCTCTAAGCTTTGTCTTTACACTATTGTTTTTATTTTTCTCAAAAGTAAGTGTAGATATTATTCTTACTGTGTGTACGTACATATTCTACATGTCTCATGTGTATGTATATGTGAGTGTGTTTTATGTATGATGTTCATGGTTGTGACCATATGCTTGTGTTTATGTGGCAGTCAGAGCCAAGCCTTTCCAGCCAGTGTAGCACTAGTTTAGCCAATAGTGGTTACAAAAACATAGGCAGTGAGCTTCTGAGACAGTGTCTTTGTGAGACAGGACCATACAATGGAATAAATAGAGTTTGTCTGAATGAATGACGGTTCAGGTCTGAAGACTGCTCAAACACCTTTCACGGCTTTGGAGATCATTTTATTGTGGTTTCAAATACAGTCAATAAATAGATGCCTGAGAAATGATTTTCAAGTCCCTATTTTCTTAAATTTATTTTGGACTCCTAAAACAAAAATCAATACATTTCCTTTAATTCTAAATAAATATATTCTCTGTTAATATTCTTTCATTAGGAGCAAATTTTCTATGATAATAAGGTTTAGATATTATCTAACTTGTGATCCTATTCAATGGTATATTAGAAAAACATACAATCCAATTATTAAATGGGTTAAAAAACCACATATGCCAAATTATTCACTTCTACATGCTATGCCAGTAAGATATTTACCACATGTAAAAATGTGGTCAAACAGATCCATGATGAAATATTTTGTTTAACAATGCAGTGAGAGGGAAAGAAGAGAACAGATGATACACACTATTGTTTAGGTTCAGGAACAGAAATCATATAGTCTTACAGTGGAATAGATCCTGGCCCCACAGCTCTATGTTTTAGCTCACATCAGTGTTGTTACCATTTTCGAGTCCCCAAATAAGCTAGCAGGTTATCTGTGTTTGAATGTCTGTGTTCTTGTATGTAGGTGGCAGAAAATAAGAGCATCTTGTATAAATGTCAGGAGAATTAAATTTAATATTTCATTTATATGTTTAGCCTGGTGCCTAGGTTATAGTAAATAGCTATACATAGTGTTGATTGTATTTGGATGGTATTTACATGCAATGAAACTGAAATCTGTGATCTTTAAGACCTAAATTCATATCTCTCTTAGCACATTGATTGCATTATCAGTCTCCTTTGGATAAAGAAGATCATGATATGTAAAAGCCATCATTTACTCATTTGGTTATATAGAAATTCAAAAGTTTTCAAACTAAGACACTCAAGAAAAGTAAAATAAAATGACATTATGAAAGAAAAATAATATATTAGATCAAAATGGAGATATAGAAAAAGAAAATATAAATGGAAAATAAAATACAAAAAGATGATCAAAATCACGAGCCAAAGGAATTTACAATACCGACCTATTCCTATTCACAATTTGATTGACAGGATACATAAATGCATCAGTAATGTGTGTTGATGGTGCCGCAGTAAGAACACAGCACACTCAGCTCTTCTTATGGTTCCCTTAGGAAAACTTACTTTCCTGGAAAGGTTGGCTGTATCCGTTATTTCACTTCCAGTAATCAATTAAAAACTGCAATGAATGATGCTTTCAAAGAAGACATCCACATTCTCTTTGTTTAAATAATTAGGATAAATTAATGTATCATTTAACAGGAGTGTGTCTTTATAAATTATAGACATCTATTTCCAGCTTAGTAGACAACCAATGCTTGTAGAAAGATCTGCATAATTGACAATGCAAAGGTACAATGCCCTAATGAACTTAATAGTAATAAAAAAAAATGTATTTTTGCTCCACTTTCTTTAAAACAAGAAGTCATAAAGACACTTTAATCCCTTTGCTTGCTTGAATTTATTCTATTTTTGGTTGCTCTTTTTAACTTTATAGTACACATATATAAGGCCAAAAGATAAGCCGTCTCATCTTTCTTTTAATAAATAAGTATTTTTATTCTAATGCACAGAGCAAAGTAAAAGTAGACTATGTTCCTCTCTAATTAATAGCCCAAAACAACTTATCATAGCACAAGAAAAATAATCCTTCAACCTAGTCACACAAAATATGCCACACCATGCCATGCCATGCCACGCCACGCCATGCCACGCCACGCCACGCCACGCCACGCCACGCCACACCACACTATGCCAGGAAAAACTTTGCTTGAAGTTGAAAAGAAGTGGTTCTTTTTAGTACTAGAACAGTTCTTAGGAAACTGGACCCTCCTTCAGCACATACTTCACAGAGCTCAATACTAGTCCTCCACAGGAATTTTTCCTAGCTCTGCAAGATATTTAAATTACTTCAGGGCCATTCATGTCAGTGAAATATTGTTTACCATTATCTGACGCTCTAATCCAAACATAAAGTAGTGTTGCCACAAAGTGGGACTTGAAGACAAATTACACACTTTTCTCTGTGAAAAAATAAGATTGTACCCACCAATCTGGAAAATCATGCTGTTGATCAAGTGCCTCTTTGGCAATGTTAGTTCTCAGTGTAAGACATCTGGAGTAATATGGCCATCAGTCGGTTTTTGTTGCTGTCACATCCATGGTATGCCTGTGACCAGGTATTAATATCTTACTATTTCATTTTGTTGTGAGATCTAGACACTTAATGTTTACATATATATGTACATATTATACATATGTAAGTATTTTTCTAATGTTTTGTCTACATAAGTATATGGATATGATGTTTTGCTTGAACTGTGTGTAAACAGGCTGATTTACCTATGAATATTATTACTTTAGGAGACCAGGGCATAGCAATGGATTTTCAAAAATACACAGTTTCTTAAGTAGGGCACAAGGGAGAGAGAAGAAGGTGAATGGAAGAGGAAGCTGCCATGGGTTACATGAGTAATAACATGATGGCCATGTGGGTTGGCTAACTGGAGTTAAGAACATCCAAGACAAAACATGGCAAATTATATAACAAGTTATTGGTGGGGAAATAGACATAATAACATAGAGAATCGGTATCTGCCCAGCTCTCATGCTGATTGTCTTATTATAAATAAAAAAGTTATGTGCTTCTTTTATCTGGGGACTAAATGGTCAAAGGAAGGGTAGAAACCCTGGGTTAGGATTAAATTTACCACAACAAACATTAGTTCGTGTTTGGGTTTTGATAAATTTAAGAGTCATAAAGTGTCTAAATTCAAGAGCTAAACTGGTCACTTAGAAAAACTTAACAGAGAAAGATAAAGGGGTGTGGTGGGGAGGGAAGTGAGTCTCAGTCAGGCTAATTGTGTGATAATCTCTGCAGAAGAAAGTACAAGTAACTGGAAAGAGCAAGGGTATCCAATCCCCAAGGCAAATTTTTATTCAACACGCCAAGAAACAGAACCATGGGGCTACATGCTTGTGGCTGAACGTGGTTCAAACTTCAAAACTAGTAGCAACTCTGAGGAATATTATCAGTAATCCGCTTCCCTGTGGTTACAGAAGAGAATCAGGGTACATGAATAGGAGAAGCCAAGTAGGGATTTGAACTAGCAGCTATTTCAGAGGCTGCAGGTCTTTTGGTAACTGATGTGGTGACTAGGAATATTTCATCTTTAGTCTTAAAAGTTTGTAGCTAGGAGAAAGGTGGGAGAGAAATTTGAGAATAGAAAGCAATAGAGACAAATGAGAAGCAAATTTCAGAAAAGTAGCTCGTTACACAAATCATTTTGCATAATAGATATAACTGTCGTCATTTTCAATTCTCTGTTCAGTGATGGGTAAATAGCAAAACATATATTGGCACCTGTTGCATGCTTTAAACTACAATAAAAACCAACTTTTTTATGAAACATCTATTGCTTAAAAATGCTCAGTATTTAAGAGAAACGTTTCAGTCATAGAAAAATGTCTGAAATTCCACTTCTTAAAAATGCCCTAGAAACACAGATTTTTAGAAAAGAGAAGATACACGATGTCCTTGAGGTTGTCATTGCTTTGCCAGGATCAATATTGCAACCTGGAAGGCTCTTAGACAGGAGAGAGACGCTGGCAAGGGTAACATGGGCAGAAGGAAAGGAATAAACCTATTCTTTCCCCCACTGCAAATCTTACAACAGTCTTTGAAATAATAGTATATTTTCCCCAATCTGTCTGCTTGGATTTATTTAATGCAATGTAATTCTTTAAACTTGATTATATTTGTGTGTGTGTATGGAGAAGGTCAAAGAACAACATGGTAGTGTCAATTCTCTTCTACCTTTGCAAGGGACATGAGATTTGAACTTTATATTTCATTTTTTATGATATAAATTGAGTGTTATATATAAGTTTAAAACTTCTTTTCAAAGGAAATTTAAAACTATATTTTTTTAAAGATTTATTTATTGTTATATGTAAGTACACTGTAGCACTTCTCAGACACACCAGAAGAGGGCATCAGATCTCATTATGGGTGGTTGTGAGCCACCATGTGGTTGCTGGGATTTGAACTCAGGACCTTTGGAAGAGCAGTCAGTGTTCTTACCCGCTGAGCCATCTCACCAGCTAAAACTATATTTTTAAAAACACTATTCAATTAACTATTTTAATAATTAGTCTACCTTTGAAATCCCTCCTGCTCCCAGTTTGAAACTAAGGTTCAAAATCATTAAACTCATAGAAGACTAATAATCAAACAAATCCTTATTCTTTAAAATTCACTCTCTCTTGGGTGGAACTGAATAATATGTCAAATTGAACAAGCAAGACTCAGAAAGATAACTGTCATGTCTTTCATCTCATATGTAGTATTTAGACTAAAATAAGACATTTAAATATATTTATTTAAATTTGTTTACCTAAATATATAGAAATTTGTTTTTGTTTTTGTTTTGACTTGAGTGACTTTATTCTCAGCCCACAGAGAACAGGTTACATTTATTTAAGAAATGGTGTGTGTATTAAGATGGTCTATCCATAAAGTCATTCACCAACTGTTTCAATGAACAGTGGTTCTGCTTGGAGGGGGGCAAGAATCTGGTTCGTTGGATGTGACAATTTTGAAAAGCATACATCTTAGAGAAAGAGTAGCTTATAAACTCCTCTTCTTCAAACTTGATACAATAGTTACAAAGATCAAGCAAAGCATTCAGTCTCTCTTTGTTGTTCTCTTATAAGCCACCTCCCAAGTTAGTTGTCTATGTTTCTTTTGGCGATATAAATCGATTTGAAATATGTAAGCTGATCTGAAAACCATAGTATAGTGTTAAAACATGAAATAAACAATACTCCTAATAGAGAGACTGAGATAGGAGAAGCAAGGTCTCAAGACCATTATGTGGTACACAGCAAGACACTGTCACGAACAAACAAGCAGAAAGTGTATACGGATTGTACAATATTGGACCTATTTTTCCAATTACCAAATTAGAGAGACCATTGGATGACAGTCAACAAATTTCTAATTCCTCCTATTTTTGGATTTCAATCAATTAGGATATGTTGGTAATATCAATTTTCATATTAAGATATTAAGAAAAAGTAATTGTCACTTCCTGTTGTTTTTGTTGCAAGAGGTGGAATTAGGTTTGTGTGGGTTTGTTGAAAGATTACTTTCTTGCTTCTTTTAGGATGTAGTTTTGCTCCTTATGTTGGTGTTTTCCATCTATTACCTTTTGTAGGGCTCAATTTCTGGAGATATATTGTGTAAATTTTGTTTTGTCATGGAATATCTTGTTTTCTCCATCTATGGTAATTGAGAGTTTTGCTGGGTATAGTAGCCTGGGCTGGCATTTGTGTTCTTGTAGGGTCTGTATGACATCTACCCAGGATCTTTTAACTTTCCTAATCTCTGGTGAGAAGTCTGGTGTAATTCTGATAGGCCTGCCTTTATATGTTACTTGAACTTTTCCCCTTACTGCTTTTAAAATTCTTTCTTTGAATAGTGCATTTGGTGTTTTGATTACTATGTGATGGGAGGAATTTCTTTTCTGGTCCAGTCTATTTGGAGTTCTGTAGGCTTCTTGTATGTTCATGGACATCTCTTTCTTTAGGTTATGGAAGTTTTCTTCTATAATTTTGATGAAGTTATTTACTGTCCTATTACATTGGGAGTCTTCACTCTCTTCTATACCTATTATCCTTAGGTTTGGTCTTCTCATTGTGTCCTGGATTTCCTGGATGTTTTAGGTTAGGAGCTTTTTGCTTTTTGAATTTCCTTTGTCTGTTATGTCAATGTTTTCTATGGTATCTTCTGCCCCTGAGATTCTCTCTTCTATCTCTTGTATTCTGTTGGTGATGTTTGCATCTATGACTCCTGATTTCTTTCCTAGGTAGTCTATCTCCAGGGTTGTCTCTCTTTCTGATTTTTTATTGTTTCTATTTCCATTTTTAGATTCTCGATGACTTTGTTCATTTCCTTCACCTGTTTGATTATGTTTTCCTATAGTTCTTTAAGGGATTTTTATGTTTATTCTTGAAGGGCTTCTAGCTGATTACTAGTGTTCTCCTGTATTTCTTTGAAGGAATTATTTATGTCTTTCTTAAAGTCCTGTATCATCATCATGAGAAGTGATTTAAGATCTCAATCTTGCTTTTCTGGTGTGATGATGTGTCTAGGACTTGCTATGGTAGGAGAATTGGGTTCTGATGATGTCAAGTAACCTTGATTTATGTTGTTTATTTTCTTATGCTTGCCCCATGCCATCTGGTTATCTCTATTGCTACCTGTCCTTGCTAAATCTGACTGGAGCCTGTCCTTCCTGTGATCATGGTTGTGTCAGAACTCCTCAGAGTCAAGCTGTCTCTGTGATCCTGTGATTCTGTGATCCTGTGTCCTGGGCTTGTTAGAGCACCGGGAGTGGAGCTTCCTCTGGGTGTTGTGGGACTGGCTGTGGAGTTTGCACCCAAGGTCTGCTCAGGGTACTGGCCCAGACAGACCAGAAGCAACCTGAGCCACTGGGCTGGTGGAGTTCCTGTGTGCCTGGGTTGTACTGGTCCCAGTTATTCCTGGTGTTGGGACAGATGTTGTGTCCTCCTTACCTCTGATCCTGGGCATGTGAGAGCACCTGAGAATGGAGCTTCCTCTGGGTGTTGTGAGACTGGCTGCGGAGTTTGTGCCCAAGGTCTGCTCAGGGCACTGGCCCAGACAGACCAGAAGGAACCAGTGCCACTGAGCTGGTGGAGTTCATGTGTGCCTAGGTCTTGCTAGTCCCAGTCACTCCCCAGAAGTATTTTTATATATAACCACAAAAGTAAGTGATGATGGGGAAATGGGAGGTAGCCAGCAGGTTGTGCCAAAACAGGGAAACAGGAGGTGAACGTGACATGAAAACCCTAGAACACCACACCCAAAATGCAACTCTCATCTCCCTGTATTGGTGTTGCTTCTATGTCTGCTCATCTTATTCAGTTCTATGCCACTCTCTTAGTTGCATGCCCAAACACACTAGGTCTTACTCTCTCCAACCCCCTGAATCTAAGACATCACCAGATCTTGTCCACATGGGTCAGAATCTTCCTTCCCCTCAAAAGAGATGAAGAGCTGCTCTCTGCGTCCAATCATTCTCCCCATCTCCACTTTGTCAACAAATTTCTCTTCATGTGTCACAACCCTGAGCACATGACTTCCTATTTTTTGTATTTGTATGTGTGTGTTTGTATGCTTGCTGCTGTCCAGTTGTCATCCTTGGCCAGCAGAGAAATGCAAATTAAAATTCTGTTTTTTCATGGGCTTACAGCCTAGCAGGGAAGCACGTCTGTGAGGTGATTTTTGCATGTGGTCCTTGCTGGTATTGCTGATATGCACAGGGATATATAGAATTAGTGAAGGGGTTGTAATCTAGACTGGGACAAGGTGATAAAATTAAAACTTTCCTATTTCATGTTTTAATTGCTATCAAACAATGAAACAAAACAAAATCTTCCAACTTTGGTTGCTCCTTATTCCAAGTGCAGCTTTGCAATCAGCTAATCATCTCCATAAGATGAGTCAACCTGGGCCTTCCATAAGTGGCCTGGCCTCTACTTTATGCATATGTTCATGTGTGTTCATTTGTGTGTGTGCATACATTCGGAGGCCAGAGGTTGATATCAGGTACTTTAATCACCCAACACTTAGGTTTTGAGGCAGAGTCTTTCACTAAAATGACAGCTTACTGATTTGGTAAAACCCTAGCTAGCCAGGAAGCCTCAAGGCTCATCCTGTCTCTGCCTCTCTAGCTCTGAATCTACAGGAACACACCAACATAGCCATTTTTTACATGGGTTCAGGGGATCCAGCTCAGATCCTCAGGGTTGTCTAGCTAATGTTTTCCTTACTGAGATATCTCTTTAGCTCTTAAAAGCAATGCTCAGGGTTGCAAATAGCTTAAAATGCTCACCTAATAAATAGAATAATGAGTAACTTTAGAGTAAAAAGAACAACAAAACAACAATAACAACAACAACAACAACAAAACAGCACCAACAAAAACCAAACTCTGCATGGACAAAAATCAAAGCAAACAGAACTGAAGCTGAAGAAGCTAGGAAGCCACCCTAACTATCTGCTTTAACAGTTAGGTCTTTAATACTGTGCCATTGAAGAGCTTTCATATGATCCAAGGAATGAAGAAATAGTAATTTTTCCAACCTGTATATTGGTTATGAAAATAGTAGATAAAAGTAAAAATATTTCCTCATTATTCTTTACTTCCAGCCTATAGTAATTTAAATTTTCATTTTTTCTGTCTTCAAGTTTTAAATTTTATTTATTTATTTATTAACTTTATTCTTGTAGTAGGGACAGAACACAGTCTTGTGCAGATGGCAAGCAAGAACAACACATGGGTGTACATCCCAGTCTTCTGTTGAAGTTTTAAAGAGAAAAATCACCTTATTTTTCCATGACTTTGCAGTGCTCAGAG
The DNA here is from genome assembly GCA_019843815.1 of Montemys delectorum. Classification (NCBI taxonomy): domain Eukaryota; kingdom Metazoa; phylum Chordata; class Mammalia; order Rodentia; family Muridae; genus Montemys; species Montemys delectorum. The sequence goes on from JADRCD010223302.1 coordinate 32,326, forward strand.
AGCCAAGGTCTGTTGATTCCATGAGAGCTGAGGGAAGAATGTGTGGCTTTAACTTATCACATCTCAGGCTGGTGGACAGTGAGACTCAAATCTACCTCTGATCACCTGTCCTTTGCTCTTTTTGCTTGTGGGAGACCAGAAAGCCTCTAACAAAGCATCATGATTATTTATTTGATTTTTCTAGTGGGTAAAAGAATGGCTGAGCAACTGGAACAAACATCCAAGGAACCTAGAATGAGGGAGAGGAGGGGAGACACTAAGGATTGTCTAAAGACAAAACATGTTTGCAGTGCTGCTTGACTATTCAAGATTCCTCTGTTGAGAAGTCTCTGTTTAGCTCTGTACCTCACTTTTTAATTGGGTTATTTGGTTTGTAGGTATTTAATTTCTTGAGTTCTTCATATTTTGTGTATTAGCCATCTGTTGGATGTAGGATTGGTGGG
>JADRCD010223303.1:0-26783 GCA_019843815.1 Montemys delectorum
CTAATCTATATTTATACCTAACTAGTTTCCCACAAAGAAAGCACTCAATAGGTGCTGACTGGATAACTAAATTGAGGAGTGTAAATCATTTGCTGATTAATAGATCACTAGTTCCTCTACAGTGGAATCTGGATGTATATATCAATAGTTAACTAAGTAAGAACTGTGTTAAATCTAATGATTTGTACCCAAAATGTCATAATATATCTCTTCTAACAGATTATAAGGGTAATAGATGGATGGGTCAAGAAATACTAGCATGAATAAACTATTTGGAGAACTACAGATATTGGGTGAAGAAATGTTATATAATTTAGTAAATGGGTCCACTCATGTGTCCTTACATTAACAGTATCCATTTTGGGGATGAAAGAACATCTTTATGGGTAAAACTGCTTGCCATACACACAAGCTTGGTGACATGAGTTTGGACCCATGAAAACCATGAAAAAAGGCATCCATGGTGGTTGTATGTAATTCCAACATTCCTACATTAAGATGAGAGGTGGAGACTGAGTATGTGCTGGAAGCTTGAAAAGCAGTTGGCCTACAGGATGGAGTTCAGGGGCCAACAGCCAGACAGAGCGGAACATAACTGAAGTATGTGTGTGCATCTTTGATTGTCACATGTGTGATGATGAGGCATGTACATGTCTTCACACAAATACACATAAAAATATAAATAAATAAACACTGGGAGGGAAGTAGGTGTGACTGATGTTCAAATACAGCCAAGGCCAAAAATACAATATGTCCATTAATTTAATTTTCTGAGGAAATAAATGGCTCACCAAAATCCCTTTACAGGGTACTTACAATATTGAAGTAGTGACATTTAAAATATTCATAATATTCATTAACAATTTTTAGAGGTTTTATTTCAAGAATTTTGATCTTTTTGTTCTGTTTTCACCTGTATGCTTGCTTTAGCTGGAGGCAGATTCTTTAAAATAGAAAAAGTAAAATAAATCTGTGGTTTTTTATATATAAAAAATGATATATACAAGACTGGTTAGAAGATGAATAAAACTCATAAAAAGAGACTAAAACAACCAAATATCAAGTAGAACGAGATAAGAATTATGATGTTATTTCACCTTTTATCATCTTCACTATGAAAATTTAAAAAATCCTCCAATATTCCTTTGAAAGAAAAATAAGCATATAAAATGTCAACAAGGCTTCTCTTAAATTTTTAACAGACTCATAAAAAAGTAAACTGCAAAAAAAAAAATACCCTGAGAAACATTTTGCATATGATTACCATAAAGTTGTCTCACTTCCGGAAAGCTCAGAATAGTACTGCACATGTTCTGGAGACCTTAGCACAGGAAAGACTGCCAAAACAAAGACGTGTACATCCTAGAGCGCTATCGAAGATACTATTTTATATCAATACAACTGAGCACCTTCTTGCTTCTTCAAAGCTCAAGTTGAGGAACCCATCACTCTAACCTGGGTGAGAACTGTTCTCCCTAACATTCCAATTCAATCTCCTGGCAGTGTATGGGAAGGTGTATGTCTTGTTAACAACACTGATGTCTCTGGACAATGGGAAGTAGGTATTTTCTGTGAGGACAGAACAGTGCTCACTCACAACAGAACAAGCAATGCTGTTTTACTCTGGCACAAAAGCAGAGTCACTTCATCAGGAGAGAAATGAATGGAAGAGTTTCAATCACACGAGAGAGTCTGTGGGCATACCAGCCTTTCTAGAAAGCTACAATAACCTCTTCTGAGTGGAATGACTGATAGGCAGGGGAAGTTCTAAGTCTAAAAGCAAATAAACAAAAGCCTCACCTATGGGACTGTTAAAACCAATCGCCTTTCTCCCTTTAGTCCCACAAAATACACACATGGTTCAAGATTTAAATACATCAGTCTGACAAACATTTTTGGCTGTTGTGTCCTTCTGTGTAAATGACCTGAAGGACAACCACGCATTTAATAAACCTTAGGTAATTCTCCACAGCCTGAGGAAGTGCGAAATATGATTAATCCGATTAGGAAATTCTTCTGCTGAAGAATAATGAGTGCAGTTGTTTCTTCCCTGAGCAAATCTCTGACTTCCGGAGTTCTAACAAGTGCTTATTTCTCCATGTGGAAACTCAGTAAACCTGGGCTGGGCTTCATGGAGCTTCTCCACCTTGCTCTGAACAGAGTGGGTGAACGGCCCACACCTCAGTGTGAGCTACAAGAGCTTCCCCAGGGTGACACTGGCTGAATGGAGCTGGTGAAGGGCCATTAAGATATGTTTTCTCAGCTATGGAAAATACTCAATTAGTAAATGTTAAGGGAATGTTGCACCTAAAAGCTAATATGCTGTTGAAGAAAAAACAAAACAAAACAAACCAACAAACCAACCAGGAACCCAACCCAGCACTCAAGGACAGACAAAAGTCAACATATAACCCTCAGCAAAGCAGGCAAGAGACAGAAGTAAGTGACTGGACCTTGTGTCTGGCTAACATGACCTCAAGTGTTCATGGTGAAGAAACATGCCTCACAGATACAGCACATCAGCCATACTGGACAAACAGCCAATTAGTCGGCATAATGCCTTTCTTTCACATGTGAACTTGTGGCTTCTAAGTCATTTGCTTCTTGTTAATGGAACTCATCTTTAGACAATTCATGGCATGCTGTGTTTCTTACTTCAGAGTTACAAACCTTCATGTGGCCTTACACACTGCTTAGAAGTCTACTAGATGATTTTTTCCAACTTAAGAAAATTTAAACAGTTATATGAACCAGAAAAAGAAACATGAAATGTATTAACTTCTATCTGATTTTTACACCCTCCTGTGCTAGCTGAAGAAGAAAACACCAGAGCCAAAGGTTAACAAAAAATTCTATGCTGTACTATTTTAAAAAATTGTTTCATGATTGATAGTTGGTGGAGTTTCTATATTTAAGTTTGCTATCCAATGGAAACAGTCTCTCAGAGTTTTCTAGTCACTAAAACACCAGTACCAAAGTCAACCTTGAAAACGTTCAGGATAGCAAGTTCAAAGTAGCACTCAGATTTTAGCTCCTCTTTGAATGTTCAGGGATATCCAAGTTCCTCAAGGCCGGGTGACTACCTAGAAAGGAGCCTACACATCATGAAGTATGGCTAGATTGTTCTAGAACTAGCCACGATTTTCCTGGTTTATAAACTCCTAAAGTAAAGCCAGTGCACGCATGAAGGAGGAATTGGCAGGAATGATTTCCTTCTAACCTCAAGTCATGAAGGAGAGCCACCATCTAAGACAACAGATGAGGTGAACGCAGGTTTGCTGCAAACATTTGTGCACATTGGAGGCTCTCATCCCTCTCCTGAGGGAAAGGTTTTCACTGTAGCTCCCCAGAGGATTGTGAATCATGAAACTGCATGGAAGATGTAATGAAAATTTCTAGTAACTAAAAATGATAAATAGAGAAAGTTTAACATTGCAAGGCTCTATAAATCTTGAAAATTACTACTCCTCCTCCTGTAGATCTCTCTAAGTCACTATGAGTTTTACAATTTACTTTTTCTGATCTTTAAGAATCTAAATTCACTTTATTCAGTTTTTTCCTTTGATATTCCCACTCCTTACTTAACTATGGTCTTTAAATAGCCTAGTTTGAAATTTTGGATGAAATAATATTTTATTATATATATATGTGTGTGTATATATAATTTATATAGAAAGATAAGTAGATGGATAAATAAATAAATAAATAAATAAATACTGTTAGGCATAGAGAACTCAATGCCCAGATCCTCACCAGGCTATCAGACATCAATGACACAGACAACATAAAGTTGAAGAGATAGCTGATTAGATAAACCACTTGCTGTATAAGTATGCAAAAACTCATACTCTGGGGATTCAGACAGTACGATCCTTGGGGTTTGCAGGCCAGCCACCAATTAGAAATTTCCTCACTAGTAAGTGACCCTGTCTAGAAAAAAAAGGAACAAACAAAGCAAAAACATTGGGAAGCATGCAATACGTGTATTGCCCTACCAATACATATACAGAGCTGATCTGAAAAATGGAGAAGGCTTTCCTAGGATAACTTTATAACATATAGTACTCTCAAATCTGAATGTAGATGTTTCCTGTACTGTCCACTACATATGGCTTGGGGACCTGAGTAGTACAAAGTCATCACCAAGTGCATTGACAATCAAGGCCCTAGTAAAGTCATGTCACACAACACAGGTGGGTGCTGCCAGAAACACAAATTCATTACGTGTTCAGTTTTGAATTTAATTTTGGTTGTCGAACATTCAAAAGACTTTTACTCTTGCAAGATTATTCATCATCACCATATCCATGACCTACAAACTTAAAAGCTAGGGTCTCAACTAATCTGTTTGTCAGTAGAAGAAGCAACCGAGTGTGTTGATTCACTCACTGGCTACTCATTAGTAATTGCCGATCTGTGGTTTAGGTCTAAAATCTGTGCACAGTTTCAGATATGGACACAATCAATACCAATGGAAGATGTAGGCACAAATTCTTAAGAATTAAGAAACTATGAGAGTGATCCTCTGGGGGAAAACATTACTAACTTTAGGATGATATAGAGGGGTCTGGGGTAAGGAAAACATTCTAGAATAACTATTTCTTCTATGTGAATACATATATGTGTGTGCCAGTGTCGCCATGCTTAGTGTAGTTTTTATTTGCTTGTTAAGTTGTCTCTCTGGCCCAACACTAGTGGCTTTTTAATACTTGTGGAGTCAGGTCCCTCTCCAGAATCAACACCTATCATGTAATAGCTTTTATGAGCTTTGGAGGCACACACTGTTGCTTAGCCTATGTCATGACCAGTGCCTGGTACCACTTTCCCTGGACTTGCTTTATCCCCATGGCATCTAGTAAAACAAAATATCTTGTCTGTACATGACAATTATATATGAAAAAAGATTACTTAGTAAGTGAAAATAATGTTTTGTGAGCATCAAAATCCCTCAAATCACTTATTTTTCCTCCCTTCATTTTGGACATGTCATTCTCTGATTTTGTTGAAATTCCTTTTGGTAGAGGAGCTTATAGTGAGTCTCCTAGATACCTTACCCACACTACAAGATTTATGACTACTGCAGCTCCAAACTGCATACTCCACCTAAAGCCATGCCTACTTCACTGGGTCATCCTTCATCCAGTACTTGGTCTATACAAAAGTAAAGGATGACCTACTCAGCTCATTATGATGGTCAGCCCAATTCCAGAGCCCTGGCATGGCTAAGAGCTCCTCTGAGATTGCACTGTAGCCTATCCAGCCTTTCCTGTACCCAGTCTCACCCTCTTGCCCTCTTTTCCTTTCCCTTCCAAAGTGTTAATTCATAGAAATAGCTCACATGTCTTCATCTCTGAGTCCGTCCCTTGGGAAAAAATAAATTGGCAATCCCTCTGAAGTCAGATTTTGAAGATCTACCTTTAACTTTATAAAAATATCTTTCAAAAACCATAGAATACCACGAGTATTTGTCAGGGGCTGGCTCTGCTTATTAAGCCGCCTGGTATGCAGGAAGCAGGACTATGAATGTTTCATGGTGTGCTCCTGTGGAACGACCATTTTTCAGTGAATCTCCCTACTTCCCAGTTCCTGAGGGACAAATAAAACTTTCCTAGTCAGAGTTAGAGGAAGGCAGATTCCAAGGGAACCATTTTCTCCTATATTTTAAAATAGTATAATTTATATTATGAAATTACAAACAACATAAATTAGTAATTCAATCCCAGCATTCCATGTTAATGAACTAGAGATTTCATTACACCATTGTTCTGTTCCACTGGACCAATCTTTCGGTGTATGAATGGAAATTTCATCTTTATTAATAAGTAAATATATTTAAAAAAATTAAAGGTGTCTCTCTGCAATTATGTTGATGTCTCAAAGGAATGCAGATTCAATAATTTAAAACTACTCTCTTCCCTAGCCTACTCCCCACCACAGTAGATAAGAGTGTGAAATGTGTCTTATTCCTTTAAAGTCCCTTTAAGTGCTGTATAGCAAAGCAATTGTTCCCCAGCGGCATGTGGAGAGCTCTTCCCAGGAAGACTGTTATTGGATAGAGTTTGCATGCATGAAGTGTAAATAAAGGACACTTTGACATCCCACAAGTGACCAATACTCTGCATAGGCAATACCAAGATTCAATTCAATGTGGTGTTTTTTGTCTACTATATGACAAGTAAGCTGTGTGTGGGTCCTTGTTCTAGTTCATGTGTTGCCACTTCCCCATACTCCACCTACCATAATGAGAGATGCACAGCAGATGCAAGAATCTTATTACAGATGTTTACAATCTCTGCAGACCTTGTAAACGCAGCTCCCTAAGCACTCATCTGCTTGCAGACTTAAGAAGTCTTATTTGCTCAAAGACCATAGATTCATGTATGGGGATGCTACTGTATATAGCATGCTGGTACTTCTTCAATAACCAGCCTCACCCCTTGTGATCTGTAGCCTCTCTCTTTGTTCCCAAGAGCTTTTGTTCATGGCCTGGCTTTTTCCATAGGTAACAGGGAACAGTAAGTTTCAGATAGGCACAACTTTGTGATGCAAAGTTCCATGTTGTCTTGTTCCCAGTTGGACTTCTAGCCTAGAGTCTGGCTTCCAGCAAGTACAAAATATCTACCGTTTGACTGAGTGATAAAGAACGTGGGTGTATATCAACCCCTGCCTCTCCTCACAATGCTAACTACATAGATAGATAATATTCTATCTTCTGACACAATGCGTATGAATGCAAGTAGACTCAAATCACATTACTTTCTAATCTTCCCATCCAGAAATCATCTCTTATTTAATAATCCTTGAGGAGTTTAGGCATGAAATAGAAGTAATATTTTGTGGCTTGACAAACTTCCTATCATTTCAATATTCAGGCACGATGTAAATATTTTTAAAAAGAATAAACGAGAATGTCTAGGTTTTACAATAGAGGCTACATAGCTTAGCCAATTATCTTCCTTTTAAAATTCTATATAAATTTACCAAAAATTAAAAACATATGTCTAAAAAGACAAAAAGATACAGAAAAATTTTCAGTAATAAAAAAAAATTAAATGAAAGCAAAGAATGTGGGACAGAAAGTTCCCCAAAGCCCAAAACAAGAACAAACAAAATCCAAATAACTGACAGCCAACTGGTATACCTTCGGGGATCTATGGTTTAGTTTTTATGAACTTGAGGGACAAAGATGGAAAGCAAATCTTAGAGCTACACAACTTGGAAATTCTGAGACAATATTTCCCTACAAAGCCAAGTCATAAATACCTCTATCTACAGGGAGGAATGACTTAGAAAACTATGTACAGTAAGAAACTTACCTTTGCATGGAGGAAAGACATTTCAAAGTAATCTCCCAGGTACAGTTCTGTCTGACATAGAATTCAGAAAACTAGCAAAATATTTTAGTATATGGAAATGAAATAGCTCAAAATAGCCCTCAAAATTACCAACAATATTGAAGATTAAAAGGATCATTATATAATTGACACTTAATATTTCTGGAAGATATGAAGTTCTGTTTTTATTCATATTAGTATAAAGTAAAATACACATAGTCTCAACTTAGGATAGTTTGACTTAACACTATTTTGACCTTACATTGGTCTAAAAATCATATGCATGCAGAAGAAGTTATACCTCAAAATTTTGAATTTTGATCTTTTCCTGGGCTATCCATATGCAATATGCTTCTCTCTCTTAATGCAGGGCAACTTCTCAGTAGATAGAGAAATGTTGGCTAATATTCAACTTTTATTCATGAAAAATTTTTACTCATGAAAAATTTTTAATAGTATACTAAAAATAGAAGAGACTTTTCTTAAGCTGATAAAGGATATCTGTAAATATTCCATTACTATCATGATATTTAAATAAAGGTAAACTTTAAAATAGTTTCTGTAAAATCAGGAAAGTGTCACTGGACAGATTTACAGGTGCCTATCATTCCAGCTCTTGAGAATTGGAGGGTGAAGGACTGCAAACTGGAAACCAAACTGGACTACACAGTAAATTTGAGACCAGCTTGAGAAACTGAGTAAGACTTGGTATCAAAGTAAAGTTTTTTAAAAATCATGAGCCTGACAAGATGCCAGCCAGCAACAAGCCCTTCTGGTCATAATTATAATCTAGGTTTTTATAAGTTGAGAAAGAGGAAAAGATAAATAAATAAATAGATTGGAAAAGAAGAAACAAAAGATTGTTAAAATATAAAAAATGCAATGTCTACTAACATCTACAAAGAGTACTCCTCAGAATTGGCATGTCACTAGATGAAAATGTGTTTACTAAAATGGCAGGTATAGGAAGATCCAGTTCTATTGTTCTATGTCAGAAATGGTTAAAACTTTTTATTATAAATGCCAGTATTAGTAACAGAACTAAGGACAATACATTCAGAAATAAATCTAGCAGAAGGCAGGAAGTTATTTTATGAAACTTTTAAGATTTTTATTTAAATATATTAATGGAGATAAAAACTTTTAGAGGGCTACTGTATGCAAAGAATTGAAGATTCAATTTAATGCCTATGTTAATCCTTCTGAATTTGATCTGCAGATAGAATATACTGTCAATGTTCTAGGGTTCTTTTTCTTATATATAGGGTATACATTAGAATTCCAAGGTTTACGTAGGAAAAGAACCAAAGGAATTCATAATGTTCCTACAGGAGAAGCTGAAGAGATCAACTTTGTCACAGATAAAACTTCCAAGGATGCTGCAGTCATAGACTCTGTGATTTTGATAAGAAACACACAAAAGAAACCATAGGTTCAATATAGAGCCACAGCTATGTAACATTTAATTTCTCAAAACCCAATGGTCAAGCCAGAGATGAAGGAAAGGACAAGTCAATAAATTAAACTGAGAGTAACAGTTATAGATCTGAAAAAATAGAGTTCATGGTGCAGATTTAAATGTGAAAAGCAAAACAAAACACTAAGAACTGGAAATGATGCCAGAGAATATATTCATGAGCTGAGAGTAGAAAGGACTTTCTCATACTAGGTCTTCACCTGGGATGGTGAAAGGTGGAGTGGACAAGCTTCGCTGAAGCTTCTAAACTTTAGTTAGAACTTTTATTTTCATAAAGAAAATTGAAAAACCAGTATGCAACTTAAGAAAGGATATGTGCATGTTTATGGATATACACATATCAACAGAAACTATATGAAATATAATACAAATATAAAAAGCATATCAGTACAAATAGACATAACTCAATTGTAAGATGATCAAAATAATTTGCCAGTAGTTTATTGGAGGAAACACATGTGGTCTTTAAGATATTACATGGTCAACGCTATTAATCACTAAATAAGCACAGATTACAAGCACAATACAATACCCTTTCCCATAGTTCAGATTTGAAAATGATTTCTAAAACCTGAAACAACTGAATGTCACCAAAGACATGAAAAATAAGAAGTCCTACATACCAGGGGTTGGACTATAAATGATAGAATCACATGTAAGAACAGTTTGATTATACAACGAAAACAAAGTAAGTTCAAGGCAGAATTTTTTTCTGAGTGTGGTCTGTGAAGCTGTCAGCAACGCTGGGAGCACTTCTTGTTTCCAATTACATGTTGGAGAGAGCAGATGTTTTTCAAATAGTTGCACTAAAAACAAGCCCAACAGGAGAATGTAGTGACTGTGTTTAAGCTTTACAATTTAAAAAGTTAAAATGATGTCACTCTTTGAATTCATTTTCTTCTTTTAAAAACAGTTTTTCATAAAATTGTTATTGATTTTAATATGTGTCTTAGTCAGTTGAGGCTCTTGTGACATAAACACTGTTTACTGCATGGCTTAAGTAGTAGAAATTTGTCCACAGCTATTGTGGAGGCTGTAACATCCAAGATGGAGTGCTGGTATACCCAGTTCTACAATAAGCCTTCTGCCAAACTTACCAAAGCACATCATGCTGTTTCCTTGCTGGAGGAGAAAGACATCATCTTTTTCCTGTCCTTTCTCAAAAGGGCTTTGACCCCATTTCTGAAGATCTCAACCTCATGGCCTAATTACACCTTAAGACCCCACCTCCACATACTATCACAGAGACTAATGCTTCAACTTAAGGATTTGGGAAAGGGCACAAATATCCCATCTACAGCGATGTACAACAGGATTACACTGGTTACTTTTACATAAACTAATAAGCATGTAAACATTTTTGAATCATTATTTCTTCTTCTTTTAGGTAGTCCTTTGTGTCCTGGAGCTCTTTGCAGACCAGGCTGGCCTGGAACTCACAGAGATCTGTCTGCCTCTGCCTCTCAAGTGCTGGGATTAAAGGTGTGCACCACCACTGCCTGCTGCTGAATCAGTCTTTCTAACATGATGTACTTTGTAAATATAATCTACATAAGTCACAGTTCTTTGCTGTCTTTGACAGTATTATGGAGCCTCAGAGATAGAAGTTTGAGAATGGCTGTGGTTAACACTTTGCAGATGTGAGTTCGGAGGTTTGTAGAAGAATGCTCATAGTTAATAGTTTGCCAAAGAAGCCAAAACAGGGTAAGGTAGCATTGCTTCAGTACCCAGTACAACCTGAGGACCTGAATTTGAGTCTCATATCCCACAAAGCGACAGGAGACAATCAACTTATAGAGGTTCCCTCTGAGCTCCAAAAGCACATGGAACATGGTGGTGATTGAGTACACAGACACACAGACCACACCCCCACACACACACACATGCACACACACAGGCACACAGACACACACATACACAGACACACCCAGACACCCAGACAGACACACACACACACACACACACACATACACAAAGCAAAATAAGTAAATACATTTCCCCAAAAGAAACCAAAGCAAATACAGAAAACACTACAAGCCCCTAACACCCACTGACAAGTGGACAAAATATCATATATACATCCACTGGAATAAGTGTATGATAGGAAATATCTACTATTATATATAGTATATACTGCATATGGTGAAAACATGAACTTTGCATACAGGTATTATTATGAATGGGCTTTAAGGAAAAAGAAAATTGGATCGTAATATCATTGTATTCCAGGGATGATGGTATATACATTTAATTTCAATCTGCCTGAGACAGAGGCAGGAAGAGCTTTATGAGTTCAAGATCAGCCTAGTCTACATAGTGAGTTCCAGCCAGCACTGCAAAGTGAGACCCTGTTTCTAAAAGACAAATAATTATATTACTAATACCAACAATGATAAAGTACATATGATGGATTTGGAGGGTCTGAAGAATAGAATACTATTCTTATACAATATATCGATTGAGGTGAGATACCACTTAGTAAACATATAAAGAAAATTATAGCAACGCAAAATGTGAAATAAAGAATATGATTTCTCTAGTAAATAGGAGCTGTGTGGTTGGGTTTTTTGGGTAATTGCTTTAGATGTGGTGTGATAAGGTGAGAGAGGGAAAGAAAGAGAGAGAGACACACACATAGAGAAGAGAGTCAGACAGACAGAGACAGAGATACTTACTTAGTAACTTTCAAGCACCAAGCACATGACAGGTTTTAATAAACTGTTAGTTTTTTAATGCTCCCCACACATTTCCAGTATTCTTCTCTGTGTCATGTGGAAGTTAAAACAGTTCAAAATAAAACAGGGCATTGAAACAGAAGTGGGAATGGGGAGGAAAGAGGAGGATGGAGGATGGAGGAGCGAGACTGACTCCTGACCTTTTACTTGGGACTAAATCAATCCATTAAATGTGCCTCCTCCAATGTTAACCAACTTTTCCTGTGCTGAGCAAAGATAACCTTTTGGAGAAAGATATCACCTGTTTGGCTCCCTCTGTTCTAAAACACTGTTAAAACAGCCATTTTAGGACTCTTTTCGATAAAGAGACCCATTAGAGACGAAAGCCAGGCTGAGTCGACTACTCCCTGAGTTGGACCAATACCATATCCAATTTGCAGAGCTGCACAGGTTATGAGATCAGAAGAAACAGCCTTAAAAAAGGGTTCTAGGGTTTGACAGGAAGCTTGGAGTACATTCCTCTGGAAATGTGCTCTTCTCACGCCCTCGAGTCCTCAGCAGAGGCATACACTTTCCCACATACATTAGCTGCGGGTCCTTGCATTCTTTCCCTGGAAATGCTAACAAGTCTGCAGAGAGCTCGTAAAGGGGATGCCGAGAGAAGGCAAGAGCAGCTGCTGGCAGCAGTGGTCCTCTCCTCATTTTTATCATCCTTCTTCTGACTGTCTCATACCCTTATACTTCTATTTTATCAACATTGGTACCTACTTTACCATTTTGATATTGCATAGCTAAATATACTTGGGTGGGTGGGGGGAAACAAAGAAATACACATAGGATAAAGGAAAATGGGAAATGAAGGAGAAAAGTTTTTAAATATCAAGATTCTGGCTGATGCCTACACCAGCAGCTACAGTGAGCATCAGTAGCTCCAGGGAGTAGTGGGTCTTCTGACACACGTCCTTTCGCAACGCCAGTCATTGTTCTGTATGTGAAGAATCAAAGGTTATGAAACACTGGCTCCTTCCGAGCTTGCTATCAGCAGTGGTAAGTCACCTGGCTGCCTAATATGACAACCTGTAGCAGAGTGATTTACTGAAAATCTCTAGGTGGCCAAGCAAGCATGACATCTTGGAAAGCTGTATTCCAACCTGCTGTGGAAGAGGCCATCTGAAGATTTCGATTGGGTGTTCAGAGCATCCTTTCCCTCAGGGGCTTGTAAAGATAGTTTTGTTTAATAGAACTTAAGAGAAGGAAGAGGCTGGGCACAGACTGCCCACTGAGATTGTTTTACCATCAGGGTGTGAGGAGCTGGTAAGATCTCTGTGGGTATGAATAACTGGATCACAATAACCCTGAGACCCGAGCACAGGAACACTGAGAGCAGACACAACACCCATGGTGGTGTCTCCAGGGTCAGATGATCTGAGCAAAGGCTCTGGCAGCTTTGGAAGGACGTGAGTCCCTTGTGTCTCAACAGTGACCATCATAGATCAAAAGCAAAAGGAGGAAAGGCCTTCCCACAGTGGCTCAGTTTCTTAGACTGCATAAACTTCAGGGTTATTATTATTTCTTTTTTTTTATAATGCAAAGACATTAAAAAGCAAATTGCAGAAAATTAATTTTTGAGGTTGAGTTTCTTATCAACCTTATAAACTGGTAAGACAGTCAGAAAAAGATACATGAGTCAAATTAACTTGATTTTAAAAACCACCTCTCCTAGAGCATGTGGGCTTCTGACAGTCACATGGCCATATGCTCATTCCTCTGGAAGAACCCAGAGTAATGGGGTGAATGGAGAGGCTTACTGTTTTGAGGACACATACATAGCCTGGCTCCAGCTTTGCCCTTTGTCTACTAAGTCCCTGTGAGGCAGTGTCTTCACCTGGAAAGCTGTCTGGAAGTATGTAGCATGGCTACATTGGGTCATTATTCTGGCGCCACAGTGAGTGTACGTTGAAATGTTTGTCCTATGCTGCACAGACGGTGAGTGTCATTTCTAACAGAACATCCGTTCTTCTGAAGCTCAACTTCTCTCAGATGTGAAAAAAGGACATGTATGTGGGACTTCATTTGAGGAGTCAAGATGGGCGTGGGGAGGGGAGAAAGAGCTTCAACTAATATTGAAGTCTATTATTTATTAAGAATCTAAAGCAGAGCAAATCTACGCTAATTAAAGACCTTCCCCATAGTACCAGAAGTTGATGCTAATGTCTTTTATCATCGTACTTCTCTAACAAACCACTCAAGCAACCCTAAATGTCCAGGGTCGATTGGAAACTGAATTCTCATAAAAATTAAGTGCTGTTCAAGCCCACAGAGAGTAAATGATTAAGCCCAGTTTGAAGCATGCTATGATTACTCTGTGCTTAGTAATCATTTCAAGAATGATTATCTAAAACCTTCCTCCCTGATTGTAATACCAAAAGAATAACAGTTACCAAGTACTTAGTAACTGCTCAATGCCTACATCCAGACTGAGAATTTCACTTATATTTCAACATTAGGACATTACTTATATTTGCATATTAGGACACTCCAGTATGACAGGTTAAGTATCTTGGTTTCAAAAATCAAATACTAAATTTCTCACAGGGAAAGGAGGACACATAGTATAACATATGGATAATATGATGTAGATCCAACTGAGATTTGCCTCAGCTTGGAGTCTTTGATTTATCCAGCATTCTTCTCACTATGACACCTGAACTAGATGTTCCACACTGAGGAAATGAAGACAGACAATGAGCTACACTTACACATTACTCACAAGGTTTACTCCTAATAGCCCAAACTAAAACTTCTTAAAGTGGACAGTAGACAGGCAAAAGGTGCTATATCCACGCAGTGGAATATTACTCATCAGTAAAAGAGGCAAACTATTCATGAACACTGTAAAAAAGATAGACTTCAAAAATGTGAAAGAAGATAACATGAGAGAACACACATTGTATAACTATAGTCTTTTATAATAACTTATTATCTAATTTATTATATAATTAGCATAAAATGCAAATTTCAGAAAATACGTTCATCTATATATAAATATATAAATAATATAAAACACATGAATTATTACTTATATAGACATATATACATTCCTTACACACACACATACACACACATATATACATACATATATATTACTTTATGGCTACCTGGGATGTATGGTAGAAGAAAGTTTAACAGTAAAATTGTCATGAGAGATTTTATTGAGATAAGAAAACACTTTGAAACAGAAGTATGGTGACAATTATATAAGTAGATTAATGACATCAACATATATATTTGAAGTAGACAGACTATATAATATGCAAAGAATATCTCACCACAATTTCTGCTTTAAAAATTTTTTTAAAAGGGCTCGTAAGGTTAGTACTGGATCAATGAGTAATGATAATTGCTGCATTAGCCTGGCAACCTGAGGTCAATACCTGGAACGTATACAAAGGTGGAAAGAGAGCGCTCAGTTCACAAAGCTGACTGCTGCCCTCCTTGTGTGTATTGTGGCAAGCTTGCACACACACACACACACACACACACACACACACACACACACACGCATATGCATGCACATACATGCACACATACACCTATGTAACAGTAATAATAGAATTTTACCATTATTACTTATTAATAATTATTTATAAACTATTTTAAAGTATGATTTATATTTATCAATAATTGAAATATTTATAATATGCTTATAATGATGACTACTACTACTTCTACTACTACTACTATTAATAACAACAGAGGTTTTAAAAATAAAGCACTATGATATGAATGAATGTAAATGGTACTAAGAAATTCATTTCTTCATATGGTAACCAAAATGAATAAAACCAGTTTGAGAAAACAGTTTGTAAGACATCTAGCAGCTTATAAGGACTTTATGTTTGGATCAGTGTATGCTTTTCTTGTTACTTTAGACTGTCTTAGTTTTAAACACTGTATTGAAGGAATACCTTAATATTGTTAGTCACTTCAACAAATACATGTTCTTTGAGGGTAGGGTGTTTGGGAGGACATGGGAACAGTTGGGGGAAGTGAAAATAATATGATCAAAATATGTTGCATGAAATTCTCAAAGAAAGAATAAAAACATTGTTAAAGTGTTCACTCTACTCTGCATCACTCCCGATGGAGATTTTATTTATAAGTAGTATCTTCATGAATGCTCAAGAAGATACTGAGGGTCTCATCCTGATCTCTATCCATGTGCTTCTCATTAGTTATCGATAACTTTTAAATTGATTATTTCAACCAGTGTGGGAAATGATTTCCAATCCCCTAGCATCTGTACCTTCTCCTAGAGTCTCTTCTCTATCATTATCCACCTTAATTAACGAGGAACGGCGAGAAAGGAGGGTGACTTGGATGGAGAAGGGCCTCCATGATTGAAAGGAATTGTGAGCTCATTTCTGAAGAGGATCATCAAGAGACTTCTAGACCTGAGGCTTCCTGGGGACCTGGCAATATGGACAAATGCTTAAGACACCTTGAGCACTTCTCATATTTGTATGAATAGTGAAACACATTACTGACAGTCTGGATGTCCCATGAGAAAGTGGGTCTGTGATTCAACTTTAGTAGCAAGAGGTCTTGGTCTGTCCTCATGATTACCCCTAAGTAATAATGATACTATTCACATTTTTACTGTATGAAAGCAGAAAGTTGCCTGCTGCTCCTGAAGCTAAAGTCTAAGACTGAAGCAGACTTTTACCAGACTCCTGCAGCAGGGTGTGTGCTCTATACAGTTCATGGCGGGTGGCCATACTGAGGTATAATATTTGCATGTTGCTTTCCTTTGCCTGAAAGATGTGATTCAGCCCTTGATCAGTTGGAATTGAGGTCCAGGGAATTAAAGTGCAAAATTTGACTTACTTTTGAACAAAATATTCCAGTTTCAGGTCAAATTCTCCGTGTGCAGTAGCTAGCTGTCGAGGGAACTCAGAGACTCCTCAGTTTAGGAGGATATGGTAAAAACCACACTGCATTTACTTCTTCCATGAAGGACTTTCCTTTGTTCTGGGACAGAGAGTATAGAGAAAATAATGTGTGCCAAGTATAGGAACACCTCTATGGGTCTCCGGTATTATAATATATATGTGCTTATGTGCTGTTTGGTAAGGGTAAGGGACTGACATTTTAAAGAGACTTTTAAAAATATAAGACCAAAAAGAAGCCTAAATTAAATTCTACACTAACCCAAGCATTTGTATCTATAGAACCAATTGGGTAAAATTAAAGCTGGAACTCAATAGATATTAAATAACAATAATAAAATAATTGGAGACTTTAGATTTTAATGAAGGGCCATTATATGCTCTTTCTATCAATATAATGGGCTATAAAGATGAACTCCTACTCAGTCATCGGTATTAAAGACCACTTTTTTCCCCCTTCTAAAAATACAGTGCCTCAAGGTGCTCTCCAGAGGCTCTAATTTGTGTTGATGATTTTCTGACATCTTGGCAAGGAGCTCAGCCTGCTGTCTCAGAAACTCAGAATTTTGTGTTCCAGGGTTTGACCCTGACCTGGCCTCTGCCACACCACATCCTGAACATCCTCTCCTTGTCACTTTTCCCTAGGTGACACAAGAGACCTTACCCAGGTAGATGCCACTATTTTTTTTTGTCTCGATACTTAATATGTAGTAAGTAGACAAAAATATTTTAGTTCGTAAACAGCAGCAGAGGAATACAAGCAAAGAGTGAACTCAAAAGCTTCCATTGTAGGTCCAAACCCCATGCACTCTGTGAATCATGTGGTCACATTTCTGTAGCAGCTCTTGGGCAGACCCCAGTGCATCTAAGAGGGAGAGGATGATGGTAGGGGTGGAGAACACACAATGAAAACCCAGATCATGGCATTAAAAACTTACAGGAGACACACAAGTAATGAGTGAGCATTAAGCACAGTATCCTTCAGCTGTGTTTGGATGTGGTCTGTTCCACCAGTATCCAGGTGTTGGTACCTGGGTATCAAATGGTTCGATTGAGAGGAGATGACTCCCTGTGAAGGAATTAATGCTAACATCTCAGCATATGCTCTGTCTCAGAAGAAAGTAGATTAGATTTCATAAAAGCAGCTTGCTATAAAAGTGAGCCACACTCAGCCCTACTCTTTTGCTTCCTTACTTGCCATGTGACCTCCAACTTCCATTTCTTCAGCTCCATGTCATGCTTCATCCAGAGAGTTCTCCCACGAGATACTGGTGCCATGGTATATGGACTTTACAGCCACAGAACTAGAAACAAACTGTATCTTTCTCCTTTCTACATTGCATAGCCTGAAATATGATATTGTAGCAACAGAAAATGGATAGATATATCTTAAAAACTAGTTCCTTTCCAGTTTTTCCTCAAAATACAGACTTCATTTTTGTCTTTTGATAAAAGAATAAGTAAAAAAAAATACCTTTTCCATTTTTTGTCTCAAACTAAAAACAAAAGCAGGATTAAGGGCCCAAAAGGCTGAGAGGCTAGTTGCCCTATAAAATGATGTAGTGATCACTTGGCTAGTCAGCTGCTATGTAGGGAAATAGACAAAGTGATTCCTTAGTGTATCATTATCATCAGGAGATGGGGCTCCATTGGCCTATGTATGTACTCTTCCAACTTTTATGCACTCACTATATTCTAACTGTAAGTAAAGCATCCCAGGAAGGTGCATGCTGCAAGTCAGCTGTCCAGGAAAATTGAGCCATGGGTGTCAGTCATGGGCGTCATCATGAAGAAAAGAGAATTAAGAGCTAGAGTTCTCAAAGACCTAGCAGAGTCATTTTGGGTCACTCTACATAAGGGAAGTCACAAGGGCTGAAAGTTACCAAACACATCTTTGGTACTTCGGGAGAGAGCAGTATACAAACTGAAACTTTTGTGAGTCAAATGGATTGGCTCATGAGATGACAGGCATCCAACCCTCGGCCTTATGGTAAATGGTCTTCCGTAGAAATGCTGCCAAAGAAATGTCTCAGTGCCTCTCTGACTGCTCTGAGATCTAGCCAGGACAGCCAGGGACTTCAGCCCTAACTCACATCCCTCAGCCAGGGAAGCCACATGCGCCCACACCAAGCTTATTTCTTTATTTAAAATGTAGTTTACTTGGTTTTGACTTAAGTTGGTTAATGATTATGTCTTTCCAGGCCCTGTCCTGAAGGAGGCTGGCTTTTCATGGAGGCTTTAACTGACATTTAACTTCATAACTTTGAAGAAGTTGCAGGGCAGGGTCTGTAAGATTCACTTTCTCAATGTGCAAGAGGCAAGAGGGGCTTGCTAACAGTATCCTTCGTGTGTGTGTGTGTGTGTGTGTGTGTGTGTGTGTGTGTTGTGCTGCCCACAGAGTGTTTAAAATGCTATCTGTAACAGAGTTGTGGATAAACAGTAGCAAATACTAAGGCCACCTGATCAGCAGCAATGGTAGCAGTACTAATCTTTGCCCATGGATTCATCAATGTGACTCAAGCTATTAGAATGCACTTTCTAGAAAGCATGGGGCAAGCCTGCTTCTTCAATGTCATACCCCAGTACTAGCCTAATGGGCTGTAACTCCAGTTCCAGGGGATCCAATGCTCTTTTCTGGCCTCCATAAACAATGGAACCTACATGAATACACATTCACAAAGACACACATGTATATACATAATTACATTTTATAAACCCCTACATAAAGGAGATCACAATGAGGCACTTTCATAAACCTCAAGTGGCAGAGGGAGGAAGATGGGGTGAAACACAGAGCTCAGGTTTCAAGCCAAGGACAAGAGGTTTCCCTGATGCCACCTGTGGCTTAGCAGACAGTCCACATTTGTGATGAACTCATTTTGAAACTGTGAAAATCCTTGTTTTGTGCGGGCATCAATAAAACATTGTTTTGTGAAGTCTAGCTGAAAAATATATGAGCCCCTTAGACCCGGGATGAGAGTGATCCAGCTGGGCCTATTCACTCATAATAAGTGGGATTCCAGAGTACAACTTCACACAGTCACACACCAGAGTGTCATTTCAAAGTGCTGCGAAGCCCATTTGGTCTTCAGATCCTGCCAGATGGGACAGATACTCAGGCAGTCAGAACAGATGCTGGCCTTAAACAACCTAGGAACTGAGACATTATAAACATGTCAGGTCCTGGCCCTGGGGGTCACTCACTCCTAAACAGTCATGATCTTAACTGTGGGGTTGCTAAAGATCAGGGTTCTCTGGTTCTATTAGACAGTCTTAGGCAATCATACACTTCTCAGGTAATGCTGTCTACACACACACACAAACACACACACACACACACACACACACACACAACATTTTTTTAAATCTGAGTAGATTAGTACACATACAAAAAAAAGAAAGAAAGAAAGGAAGAAAGAAAGAAAGAAAGAAAGAAAGAAAGAAAGAAAGAAAGAAAAAATAAAGAAAGAAAGGAAAAAGAAAGAAAAAAGCTATCCTAAGACTTGAAAACACAGACCATGTTTTGCTTAGGGCATGCCTATAATTCTATCATGGGGTTCTCCACATTCAGTCCAAGGGACTAGTTGAAAAGATCAGAGCCTTCTATTTTTTTCTCTGCAGGCTCAGAGTGTCCTGTACCTCTGTGAGCACTTTGTTAGGGACTTAAAATCAACACTCTAATTACAGGCAAGAGGAAAGAACATCGGAAAGCCATGCCAAGACTGAATGGAGAAGGCTGCTCTGTCTCAGCAGTTATGTAAGTGGCTCAGCCCTGCTCTCTCCACTGACAGGGAGCCCAACAAAGCCACTAGGCACATTGTGTCTCCTGTCACCCACCAACCCATACTTACATCTGAGTTGATTAAAAAAATACTCATGCATTTTTGTATGTCCGAGGCCATGTTTGTTTAGGTTGGGGGCCGGTCTGTGACATAGTGGATGTGTCACGGCACAGTTGTGGAAGGCCAGAGGACAGGCTTTCAGGTGTCAGTTCTCTCCGACTCTGGGAGTTCTAGGGGTAGATCCCAAGCCACCATTCCCAGCAACTCACTGAGCCAACTCAAACTCTTTAAAGTTTGGAGAACCAACAGCATATTTGTGGGAAAGCCTGGAATGACCAGAGAAGCTAGACTGTACAATTATAGTCATCAAAAGAGGATTCATTTGGAGGCATCAATGACATCAGTTAAGGTATTATCAACATTGCTCTTTGTTTACAGGAAGCTCCCATGGCTAGGCTCAGCCCTGGAGAGCAATTTTAAAAGACATTAACATTCTGTACCTTCCTCTGTCTATAATGAAAAGAAATTTGAGATTTTAAAAGTAAATTGTCACTCACCAGAGTTTGGTACATTTTGGTCCACAGACCACCTACATCAAAATCTCCTGGCAAGGCTGCTAAAAATGTATATTAACACAGCCAAGCTCTACCAGGAACTGCATCTTATTAACATTTGTATCACTAGCTCCAGCATACTACTTAGTCTAATGCAAGTGCTCAATAAAGTTGTTGAGTAGCATGACTTATAAACTAATAGGATCCCGAGAGGGATGAGTCGGATGCGATTGAGTTAACCAGGCCTTTGCTTTTATCTTCCATTCCTCTGATCTTCAGTTGGCAGAAGTAAACCAGTTGGAAATATCCAAGTCAAAACATTTTCCATAGTTTCCTCTAAGCCTCCAAATTTCCATCAAGTCAGTAATCTTTAAGAAATGAAGTTAGTCTTGGAGCCGTTCTCTGCTGGCTAAGACTCAAAAGAGTCTTAGTGGTCTAGAATTAAACCCTAAAGCTCAGGCAAATAAAGAATTCAACACCTGGTAGAAAGTGGAATAAACGCATCCCCAGTGGAAATGAAGACTTCAAATGTAAGACCCTGGGGACAGTGGAGGAGTGCGTTTGTACAGGTGTGCACACAGATGCCATCTATGACCTTCAGAACTGGCCTTACCACAGGAGTAAATGACACCGTATAAGGTAAGGATTGGGTACTGAAAGCCTTTGAGAGGGCTGGAGAGAAGGTTCAGCAATAAGACACTTCTACAGCTCTCTTACTGGACCCAAGTTTACTTCCCATGTTAAGCTGCTCAGAGCTGCCAGCTCCAAGGGTTCTGAAACTGTCTCCTTGCCTCTGTTGTTCTCTGCAGTCATGTTCACGAACCCATACATAGATAACGCACATATACCACACATTTTTAAATAAAATAAATTGTCTAAGAAGCTTTTGAATGCCCCCCCCAGTATTTTTGTCTACTGTCTTGTTTTGCTTAAGCATGACAAATCAGAATATTAGTAAAATACCAGATCAGTGATGGCCAGACTGCCCACGAGCTACAGTATTGAGGTTTACTTGGTTTAACATGAGATACAGATTGAGTCACGTATGTATTGCCCGCCCTCTTGAAGTCCTCACTACTCTAACTTCATGTTGGCATAGGCTCTCCTGAAAAAAGAAGCTAACGTGCTTAGCAAGAATCGTCAAGGAGCTAGCTGATGTGGATCATCGGGACACTCTAGGACACAATTTAACCTGCAGCTGCTTTCCCAAAGGTTAGCTGCTTCATACCTTCTTTGTGCCTTTACATAGAAGGCGTCATACAAGCTACAACACCCTGGAGACAGTCTACCCCAGACCAAGTTCTTATTCTGTGTTTCTTATTAGAGCAAATGCTTGTTGTTCCTTCCACCACATCAACAAGTGAAGGAGACTTCCTGACTCTTGGAGGTAGATTGACAAGCCCTACTAGAGGCAACAGCAGCAAGCCAACAAACCCTTCACATGGTATCTGGAAAAACGTAATTTATGAACAGTCTCTCTGCATGGGGTGGCCTGCGCCTGGTATTTCTCCACATTTTGCCTCCTCCGGGTTATGATATATACCAAGAGCCAAGAAAGCTGCCATTTCTGGTGGGTGGTCATGTGTTCAAGGGATCTGAGCATACCCTCAATGGGTCTCTTTCCCACAGAACAGCAGGCTGAATACAAAAGGACCCAAGGCCCAGTCTCGTTTGTCAAGACTGACTTAAAAGCTTTCAAGTTTTGGGAAAAAGAAAACCTCAGATGCTTAGCTCTATTCCATCTGGTCAAAGTTCAAGAATACAGACTATATTACAAAAGATATAAAGTTCCCCGGAATGGGAGGACAAAACAAGTTAAGGGAAGCATGGCTAGGATATACAGCAGCTAAACCATGTGGTGCGGTGTAGGGCTGAGCTCTATCTTTCCATCCAAGACCCTCTATGCTGCCAGTCTGGTCTCACTTGGCCTGGATGTGTCTTCAGCCTCAGTTAACTTTGTTTCCTCTTCATTTTGCTTTGAATCCCATGACTCTTCTCTATAAGAAATGGCTGGTCTGGATCGCCCCAAGCCAGGTCTAGAGGATAGAAATTGAATCTTATTTATTTGAATATATTTTGTCATCTGTGTCCAGGAGGCTGCCAGGAGTTATTGCAGAGTAGCTGTGAAGGCGCCTAGCACAGTTGTAAATGACAGCATCCTGTCCTGTAACTGTGTTCTGTTGCCACAGTAAATTTATTTAAACATGTTTTTATCTATTCTTTGAGAATTTTATATTATATATTTTGATCATAGCCCTGCTCCTCCCCCAACTCCTCCCCCTTTTACCTCCTCTACTCTTTCAACTTTCTCGCCTTCTTCCATCATGCCCCCCACTCCTTTTCTACCTTCCTTAACATCTGCCATTTCTATTCCCATGCTTTACTTCCATGGTAGGCATGGTCTCTCAACACTGGTATTGTAAGAATTTAAACTCCCTCCAGGGAGTTTAAATTTCCTAGTTTTAGCAGGGCTGTTTATGCACATGACTGGCTGCAGGAGATATCTTTCCCTGCTGAAAGCAAGTGCTTGACACTTTGGTCTCCTCAGATCATGACATCAGTTGGACCTGACTCTCTCTGAGCAATCAAGCTCTGTAGTCCCCTCGTGAGGCAGAGGTAGGACATCACCACCCAGCTCCTCTCCTTCCTGGCAGTTAAAGCACTTTTGCTTCTAATTAAGAAGATTAATAAAGAATCAGGACACACCAGGTTCACATCAATCATTGCTTATGTGGTTCTTATTACTGTAATTAAAAGTTATCTTTCCTAAATTTCAGGATAAAAGTGTCGGGATCTGCACTTGAAAGCACACTGTGCACTCTACATTTGGTACCTTCGTTCATTTCCTCCCTTCACACATAAAAAAAAAAAAAACAAAGTTAGACTCTTGTGGCAGATCAGCTTAGCAGTTCCCTTGATACCAGCCCATCAAAAAAACCGCATTTCTTTATTCTCAAAACACTCTAAAAGAAGTTGCATGACTTTTATTTTTCATTCAAAATATGAAATTGCTGATTTTTTTAAAATAAATTTTACATTTGCCTTTTCTTTTAGTCTAGCTGTTGTTGCCCTTGAAAATTCTGATAGGAAAGGCATTTTTTAACGGCTAGTTTAAAAACTTACTAATAGCTCTGTTATCATGCTTGGACCCAAACGAGACAAACTTCAGCTTTGCAGGATTGATATCTTCCCAATGCATTAGCTTCCCCAAATTGACACTGACTACCAGCACACCTTGTCCCTCAGATTGACCAGGAAATGTGTATGATTCTGGGGACACTGATCTTTTTATAGAATTTGATGGAGTGGAGTCAACCCTGGGTCAATTGCTGGGGCATTAGCAATTTAGTTTCCCTGCCAGCAAATTTTATTAAGAACCAACAGGTCAACCTGGCAACCTAGACTTACAAGTTTTTTAAATTTCAGCCTGGAGTTGGAGACATAGTATTAGAGAAAATTCATAGCTAATTGTTGTGTTCTGGGTCTGAGTTCTCTCCCTGGCAAGAATGATTCTTTTAGGAAGCAAGATGATTTTGTGTGTGTGTGTGTGTGTGTGTGTGTGTGTGTGTGTGTGTATGTGTGTGTGGTGTTTCTGTACTATTGTATGTGCCTTCCCATCTTGGAAATGGCACTTCTTCTCTGACTTTCTGCTAGCTCTCTCTTCCTGCATCCTGGTGGCTGGGAGCGTGGCTGGTTGAAATGCATGAGTGTTGCCTTTCTCCAAGCACTCAGCCCTCTGACCCAAGGCTCTATCTTCTCTCTGTTTCTCTTATCTGTGTCAAAGCAGGGGGCTTGTAACATTCTCTGCACATCTCCCATCTGCACAGTTCAAAGCTGGAGCCTGCAGCTCAGTGTTTTTTTTTTCCTTATCTCCCAAGTCTTTGCTGTGCAAACAAGAGCCTCAGCAGCATCATCTCCAAGGCGCCCTCACTGCCCAGCTTCACATATCCAGCAGCTCCATCTCCAAGGCGCCCTCACTGCCCAGCTTCACACATCCAGCAGCTCCATCTCTAAGGCACCCTCACTGCCCAGCGTCACACATCCAGACAGGCTGGCTGCCTCCATAATTCTAGTGCTCCTTCTTTGAAAAAAAGAAAGAGGGGCACACAACTCTAATTTGCAAGCCACATATTTCTTAAAACAACCTCATGGCTTTTGCTGTATTAACATCTATCCTTACCATGGTCCATGGCATCAGACCAAAGCCCTTGTCTCCAAGGACTAAATAGTCTCCTGAAGCCAGAATTTCAGGCTGGAAAGACAGTTGGTTAAGTGCTTGCTGTTCAAGCTAGAGGACATGAATTTGATCCCCAGAAACCACATAAAAAGCTCAGTGCCATGGAACATATCTATAATCCCAGGACTGGAAAGGCAGAGACACACAGTACCATGGAGCTTCCTAGCCAGCAAGCCTATCCTACTTGGCAAGTTGCTGGTCAGTGGGAGACCTGGCCTCCAAAGGAATAAAAATAAATAGATAAAGTAGTAATTATAATAAATGAATCAATAAATGAAAATCCAAACGACTCTAAAGGCTGATATTTAAGTTTGACCTCTGACCTCTGCATGCGTGTACATACATGAATCTACATGCCCACTCATACACATACAGAATTCAAATGTCTGTTGAGTCATATTTTTAGACTACAGTATTTTTCTCAAAATCTTGTGATGAGTACTATTGCCGTCACACAGGTGGCACTGAGTTCAATGTTCTTCATGCCTTTTTGCTTTGTTCAAAACTGTCTCATTTATACTGTGAGACTCCAGGGGCTTAGGAGATCTGTGTTTTTCTCTTTGGTTCCCAGTACCTCTTGTAGTGTTCTTTCATGGCATGTCTACCCAGAGTGCTTAGAAGGACTCTTGGAGATTCATACAATGAGTGAAGTCAGAGTATCGCAGAGCCAGACCCAGCAGGTAGAAAGCACACACACAGAAATGCTTGTAGTTATAGATAATTAATACCCATCTACCACTGCTGCCTGTGTCAGAGGCTGTCATTGTAGCCCCCTCTGGATTTCTCAAAAGCCAATCATCTGTAGTCAGAGCCTCCTGGTGCAATAAGGCAGTGGAACAAAGGCTGAAATCAGTACTTCTTTGCCAAAAGAAGATTCCTTCCATTTCTCAAATATGGATGAGAAGAGTACAGTACAGCCCAAAGATAGTTATCTGTCCTGACAAGATTGTTCTATAAAATGAAGGCACCCATGGGACTGAAGACCTCTGCATCTTTCTGAAGAAAGATTTAAGGGCCAATCCTAGCCCCTCTTCCAAGCACATGTGACATGGACCAAACTTCAGGACACAAAGCCAAACACCAGATGGAAAGTGCTATCGTTTTGAGCTTGGAACTAGAAGTGTGCAGTGTGAGTCAGGGGCTATGGTGAGGGTGATGCACATCCTGAATCCAGAGATGGGGACAGGCAGGCAGAAGCGATTTACAGAAATTGTATGAGAGCATGTAATACTGCTGCTAAAACTGTGCAGCATACTGTATTCTCAGCCAAGCCTGCATTCACCTGTCACCTGCTGATACTCTCTCTATAATCTCTCTCCTATATTGGAAGTTGAATTTTCCAAGGGAGACCCATCCATTTCAAATATTCTAGATCTGCAAATATTTTCAAAGAAATCGAACAGAAACATATCATTTGAAACCACAGATATTTTCCACATTTTTTTCTTTGTTCTTTTTGGATACTTCTCTAACTTATGTTTGGTTTCACCACTTTTTAAGACGAGAAAACATTATCAGTGGGACAGGGAGAACACCAGCCCAACAGAACACTCAGAAACAAGCAACAGAAGCACATTGTTTGGGCTGCGGATCCTTTTTTTACTTTTCCATATGTTGGTCTACAGAGCTGGTGATGAGGCAGAATGTCTGTCACCCCGAAAGCTAGTCTGGAGACTCTTGCAATGGGAGGGGGCACACAGCACAATGCATTGACTGAAAATGGAAATGGATGTGTGGAGGAAATGTTTTGTAGGTAAGGGCCTTGCTTTCTAACT
>JADRCD010223305.1:0-29758 GCA_019843815.1 Montemys delectorum
CATCCTTATATTATTTATACTCAGCAATAAAATGCCAAAGCCGTTCTGTAGCATGGATGGTCTGAATGACTGAGTGCATGAAACACTTATTTCCCAAGTTACTTAAGACACACAGGCCTGGCTATTCATTGTTTCTTCCAGGTTCTGAGTAATCATAGTTCTTTTTTAATTTTTCAATTTTTTTATTGGATATTTATTTATTTATTTATTTTTTACATTTTGAATGCTCTTTTCCCTCTCCCCTCCCTCTGCTCACCAACCCACCATCTCCGACTTCCTAGCCCTGGCATTCCCCTACACTGGGGCATAGATCCTTCACAGGACCAAGGGCCTCTCCTCCCATTGATGACCGACTTGGTCATCCTCTGCAACATATGCTTCTGGAGCCATGAGTCCCACCATGTGTTCCCTTTGGTTGGTGGTTTAGTCCATGGGAGCTTTGAGGGTACTATTCAGTTCATATTGTTGCTTGTCCTAAGAGGCTGCAAATTCTTCAGCTCCTTGGGTCCTTTCTCTAGCTCCTTCATTGGGGACCATGTACTCAATCCAATGGATGGCTGTGAGACTCTACTTCCGTATTAGTGGGGTACTGTCAGAGCCTCTCAGGAGACAGCTATATCAGGCTCCTGTCAGCCAGCATTTGCTGACATTCACAATAGTATCTGGGTTTGGTGATTGAATAAGGGAAGGATTCCCAGGTGAGTCAGTCTCTGGATTGTCCTTCCTTTAGTCTCTGCTCCAAAGTTTGTCTCTGCAACACCTTCCAAGGGTATTTGTTCCCTCCTCTAAAAAGGATCAACGTATCCACCTACACACTGGTCTTCCTTCTTCTTGAGTTTCCTGTGGTTTGTGGATTATATTTAGGGTATTCCTAGTTTCTGGGAAAATATCCACTTATCAGTGAGGGTGTACCTTGTATGTTCTTTTGTGATTGGGTTACCTCACTCAGGATGATATCCTCCAGATCCATCCATTTCCCCAAGAATTTCATAAATTCATTGTTTTTAATAGCTGAGTAGTACTTCATTGTGTAAATGTACATATTCTGTATCTATTCATCTGTTGAGGGACATCTGGGTTGTTTCCAGCTAATGGCTATTATAAATAAGGCTGCTATAAACATAATGGAGCATATGTCCATATTACATGTTGGAGCATCTTCTGGGTATATGCCCAGGAGTGGTATAGCTCAGTCCTCAGGTAGTACTATGTCCAATTTCCTGAGGAAGCACACAATTGATTTCCAGAATAATTGTACCAGCTTGCAATCCCACTAGCAATGAAGAAGTGTTCCTCTTTCTCCACATCCTCACCAACATCTGCTGTCACCTGAGTTTTTGATCTTAGCCATTCTGACTGGTGTAAGGTGGAATCTCAGGGTTGTTTTGATTTGTGTTTCCCTGAAGACCAAGGATGTTGAATATTTCTTTAGGTGCTTCTCAGCCATTTGGAATTCCTCAGTTGAGATTTCTTTGTCTAGCTCTGTACCCCATTTTTAATAAGGTTATTTGGTTTTCTGGAGTCTAGTTTATTGAGTTCTTTGTATATATTGGATATTAGCCCTCTATCAGATATAGGATTGGTAAAAATCTTTTCCCAATCTGTTGGTTGCTGTTTTGTCCTATTGACAATATCCTTAATCTTACAGAAATTTTGCCATTTTATGAGGTCCCATTTGTCAATTTTTGATCTTAGAGCATAAGCTATTGGTGTTCTGTTCAGGAAAATTTCCCTGTGCCTATATACTTGAGGTTCTTCCCCACTTTCTTTTCTATTAGTTTCAGTGTATCTTGTTTATGTGGAGCTCCTTGATCCACTTGGACTTGAGTTTGGTACAAGGATATAGGAATTGATCGATTTGTATTCTTTTACATGCTAACTGCCAGTTGAGCCAGTACCATTTGTTGAAAATGCAGTCTTTTTTCCATTCAATGGTTTTACGTCCTTTGTTAAAGATCAAGTGACCATAGGTGTGTGGGTTCATTTTTGGGTCTTCAATTCTGTTCCATTGGTCCACCTGCCTGTCACTGTAACAATACCATGCAGTTTTTAATCACAATTGCCCTTTAGTAAGGGAGACATAACAATAGAAACTGAGGAAATCCAGAAAATAATGAGATCCTACTACAAAAGCCTATACTCAACACAACTGGAAAAATCTGGATGAAATGGAAATTTTTCTAGACAGATATCAGATACCAAAGTTAAATCAAGATCAGATAAATGATCTAAACAGTCCCATATCCACTAACGAAATAGAAACAATCATTAGTCATCTCACAACCAAAAAAAAAAAAAAAAAGGTCCAAGACCAACCCAAAAAAAAGTCCAAGACCAGATGGGTTTAGTGCAGAGTCTTATCAGACCTTCAATGAAGACCTAATACCAATACTCCTCAAACTATTCCAAAAAATAGAAACAGAAGGTACTCTGCTCAATTCTTTCTATGAAGCCACAATTACTCTGATACTTAAATCACAGAAAGACCCTACAAATAAAGAAAACTTCAGATCAATTTCCCTTATGAATATCTATGCAATAATGTTCAATAAAATTCTTGCAAACTGGATCCAAGAACACATCAAAACGATCATCCATCATGATCAAGTAGGCTTCATCTCAGGGATGCAGGGATGGCTCAATGTAAGGAAATCCATCAACGTAATACACTATATAAACAAACTCAAGGAAAAAAAAAAACATGATCATATCATTAGATGCTGAGAAAGCATTTGACAAAGTCCAACACCCCATCATGATAAAAGTCTTAGAAAGATCAGGAATTCAAGGCCCATACCTAAACATAGAAACAGCAATATACAGCAAACCAGTAGCCAACATCAAACTAAATGGAGAGAAACTTGAAGCAATCCCACTAAAATCAGGGACTAGACAAGGCTGCCCAATCTCTCCATACCTATTCAATATTGTACTTGACGTCCTAGCTAGAGCAATTAGACAACAAAAGTAGATCAAAGGTAACTAAATTGGAAATTATCACTATTTGCTGATGATATGATAGTATACTTAAGTGACCCCAAAAATTCCACCAGAGAGCTCCAAAACCTGATAAATAACTTCATCAAAGTAGTAGTATATAAAATTAACTCAAGAAAGTCAGAGGCCTTCCTCTACACAAAGGATAAGCAGGGTAAGAGAGAAATTAGGAAACAATATCCTTCATAATAGTCACAAATAGTATAAAATCCTTGCTCTAACTAAGCAAGTGAAAGATCTGTATGACAAGAGCTTCAAGTCTCTGAAGAAAGAAATCGAAGATCTCAGAAGATGGAATGATCTCCCATGCTCATGGATTGGCAGAATTAGTATAGTAAAAATGGCCATTTTGCTAAAAGCAATCTACAGATTCAATGTAATCCCCATCAAAATTCCAATTCCATTCTTCACAGACTTAGAAAGAACAATTTGCAAATTCATCTGAAATAACAAAAATCCTAGGATAGTGAAAACTATTCTCAACAATAAAAGAACCACCATCTTGGAATCACCTTTCCTGACCTTAATCATAGTTCTTATAAGCGGCTTCTGCTCCATCCACATTCGTGTCTAGATTTGATGATTGAATATGGGAAGGATTCACAGGGAGGCTCCTTAGAGGAAGACTTGCTCCACTGCTCCCCATGGTGGCTCCCGATGAAAAGAGGCACCCCATGGGACTTGGGGTGTTGCCCTACATGACTGATGGACACAGAATTAGGGAGCTGAGGCATCCTGGCAGGAGCATGGTATCTGGGGGTGTAGCAAACACCTTCCATTCCTTGCAAGGAACAGCTGCTGGGTCTCCTTAAACCTAGCTCAACCAGAAAACAGACTGCCTTTCATAGTCCCACATAGAGAGTCATTGCATAAGTTCCGTGACTCTAGAGAACTCTGACTCATACAATATTAAATTAAATTTCATCCTAAATACTTACAACTATACCAATAGATTAGTGTAGTTCTCACCTATCATCTTAGCATCTTTTTTTTTTTAGTTGACAGCTATAGATAATGGGACTCACAATTGCTCAATGTGCATAGAAAAAGAGACTATAGAGTGGTCAACTTTAAATGGAACATCTGTACCACGTCCTTCTCTGGTAAGATGCAGAGGTATGAAGGAAAAGGAGAATTAATATAAGAGCCACAAGTCATGGAGGAAGGTTTCAAGATAACATTGTCTGGCTGAAATAGGGATATTGCACTCAAGAGCTCACTGTTGCAGATACTGCATACACAAAATGTACACAAGATCAAACTAGCCAAAATGCCAGCATGAACAGCTGAAGGACTCACAAAGTCATATCTATGGTGAGGAGCTGTTAGCAAGTTTTGAGTTCCACTAAAGAGACAGTAAGTTTTGTTCAGATGTTCATCCTTTCATAGACTAACTCTCAGTGGATAGACATATGTAGATTTACACACTGCAGGCTTTAACACAGAATACAGGAAGTAGGGAGGGAAAATGATAGGAAGGGTAGGAACAGGCCTGAGTATGTTCAACAGATATTACAACCATTCAGGAAGTACTCAAATAGCACACAGAAACAATTAAGTCTATAGATATGGCCTACACTAAATTTTTCTTTAGTGTGTATTCAACTATATTGTGATGTAAATGAGGAACAAAATTATGTGTGTATAAGATACTAAAATATGTTTTAAAATACTTATTCCATTTGTCAGTTTAGTATGTCAATGGGAACATGTGAATACGTGGCACAGATTTTGAGACCAGAGGCAAAACTGGATGAGGCAGTTCTCTCCACTTCCATAGGAGTCTCAGATATTGAGTGAAGACCTTTAGGACTTATAGCAAGTATTTTAATCACTGACAAAATCACCAGCCTATAAATAATGATTTGACAAACATATACATATAGCACAACCCAACTAATAAGCATTATGTGCTATCATACATAGTTATTCTGCTTGATTATTTACAGTAAAAGAAAACATTGACATATTTCAAATAGATGCTCAAGAAGAACGAAGACCAAAGCGTGGATGCTTCAGTACTTCTTAGAAGATGTAACAAAATTCTCATGGGAGCAAATACTGAGACAAAGTGTGGGGCAGAGCCTGAAGGAAAGGCCACACAGAGACTGTCCTACCTGGGGATCCATCCCATATACAGTCACCAAAGGCAGACACTATTGTGGATGTTGAGAAGTGCATGCTGACAAGAGCCTGACATAGCTGTCTCCCGAGATGCTTTGCCAAAACTTGACATATACAGAGGTGGATGCTTGCAGCCAGCTATTGACCTGATCACAGGGTCCCCAATGGAGGAGTTAGAGAAATGACTGAAGGAGCTGAAGGGGTTTGCAAACCCATAGGATAAACAACAATATCAACCAACCAGACTCCCCAGAGCTCCTAGGGACTGAGCTACCAACCAAGAAGTACACATGGAGGGACCCATGGCTCCAGCTGCATATATAGCAGAGGATGGCCTTGTTGGGCACCAATGGGAGAAGAGACCTTTGGTTCCATGAAGGCTAGATGCCCCAGTGTAGAGGAATTCAAGGGCAGGGTGGCAGGAGTGGATGGGTGGGGATACACTCTCATAGAAACAGGAGGTGGGGATATGGCATTGGGGTTTTCTGGGGGAAAGAAATTGGGAAAGGTATAAATTTGAAATGTAAATAAATAAAATATCCAATAAGAAATAGACCTTCCTACTTGTTGTAATTAGGCTTTATTCCTGTATGTGTAAATCCCTTTACCAATGGCTACAAAAGGATCCTGTCAGGAACAAATTCCTTCAATGTTATAACTGAAATCTCCAGTCATGTTTCTGCATGGTTCCTGAACTCTTAGCACTGGCAAAGAGATTTTAAATGCTAGCAGCTACGATGGAGATGCAGCCAACAACAGTGCCCTATAGTCCTTGTCTTTGCTTTTCCTGCTCTCTGATGTATATTCATTTACTTTTCCTTCCTCTCTCTGGAAAGCTGGCCTCAGCAGTTTCTGCCTTCAGAAATGATCACCGTGTCTTGCCTCAGTCCGCAGGAAGACTTTGGTTCCCCATATTGTTCAGGAGCTACTTTCACCCACCTGCAAATGAAGAAATGTGATAACTTTTGTGTATTATTTTACTCCAAGCCAGGTCCAAAGCAAGATACAAGAAAAGTTTCAGCCACTTAGTCATAGATGCAACTATTTGATACGTAGTTTAAAGAGATTTCTTTATCTATCCTATTATTTCATCAGGCTTAACTAAACAGGTAGAATATCTGGAATTCTTAATTGACAGGATAAAGAATGTGAAAGATTAAAATGGCATTCTCTTTTTCCCTAGGAAGATAATTGTTTGCTAAGCAAATTAATAATGTAAAGGTTTTATTTTTTTTCAGAGCTAATTACACTATTTTCTCACTTGATCATTAAAGCAGTTTGCCTCTGCTAGGCATTATTTAACTAACCTAGTTTAGTCATAGCATGAAGTAATAAAAGCGATTTAAAAAAGCATAGCCTATTATTCCATCATTATTTTTCGGTTCACAATGAGCTTTGCTAGAATTATGAAAAATAAATTAGACTTTAAAAATTGCTCTAGCTTTAACAAGGTACTGTTTCTTTTGGAAGCAATTCTTTTAAAACTTAATTCAAAAGAAAATTGCAAATTCTATGTTTTATTGAGTACTTGACCAAAATTTGAATATATTTACATGGATATTGCCAGTGGTTAGACAAAATATGATTTCCAAGTGCATTCTCAAACTAGATAATTAAGAATTTAATACACTTTTACCTTAGTAGATAACATAAACAAATTTAATTCTGGACTCTCATGTATTTTCCCTAATCTTTTTTTTTCAGGCTGTAATAGATTCCAATAGGCAAATGTTATGCATAAAATATAAGATCATGTTTTAGTACACACAATATGTTTCTGCTATTATAGTTTCCAATTCTGTAATACTCTCACCAGAACAAAGAGGCTATCTACGATCTCCCAAAACCTACTTAGTATGCATTGATAGGACAATAGAGGCCCAAAGGGATACCTGTCCCAGGATTACTCAAGTCAGTCCTACAGTTAACCAGTGAAGACCGGTTCAGTGCTAAAGGAGATGATGCACTGCAGAGATTCTGTCACTAGTACAATTCTCTTCTGCTTCATGATGGAAACATGCAAACTTGTCAAGGCAGTACTACAAAACAGTATCACAGCAAACAAACAAGGTTCTATGAATGACATCACAGAGGACTTGAGGGTTCAGACTACTCAAATATGAGTAGCTCTTGATTAGAGAGCAGGGTCACTGGACCTTGTTACTGAAAGACAAGATCTTGGGCTCAGACTCCATCTTAGAGAACCTGAACTAAGGTTGAACTCGAGTTAACTAATAGGCCAGTACATAGGACTAGTTTTCGGGTTACTCCTCAACAGAACCTGAGTCTAGCACCAATTTTTACCTTACTCCCCAATAAATCTACACCTCTACGTTACAACCCTGCCCCTGACACCTCAGTTCCTAACAACCTCAGATCAGGAGGAAAGCGGAAGTTAAGTTTATGGTTTGGCTCCCAGCACCAACCAATTATGTTAAAGGCCAAAATCCCCAATTAGATGCTTTTCAGGCTAGAAACACTCACTCCTTGCTTGTCAGTTCCTATAAAACCTTGTCCCAATGAGAGCTCAGAACTGCTGTGGTAAGTAAGCCCAAGCTAAAGCATATAAATAAACTTTAGTGTGAATGCATCGGAATGGGCTCATGGTTGGTCTTTTGGGGTTTCAGAATGCTTCCTGGTATTACATTTCCCAGGAGCACTACATGATAAATATTTAACACAGAAATGCTTAAGTTCTGTCCAAGATCACATATTCAATGCTTACATCCTGCATGTCTTCATCTAACTTTATGGAGGTTTTTATGATTATGGTCTGGAATTTGGTCAGGTCATAGTCTAGCAAGCACAATCGGGTAAACATACATCATTAACAGGTCACTCCCCAGTGGAACAAAAGGAACACCAACCCACCCTCAAAACTTCCAACCCAAAATTAATCCTGACTATAAGTGATGCAGTGACAGGGGATGGGGCAGAGACTGAGGAAACAGCCAAACAATAACTGACCCAACTTGACACCCATCCCATGGGCAAGCACAAACCATTGACACTATTAAAGATATTCTGTTAACCTTATAGACAGGAGTCTACCATGGCCATCCTCTGAGAGACTCCACACAGCAGCTGACTCAGACAGATACAGGCACCCATAGCCAAACTGTGGCTAATGCTTGAAGAGTCTTATGCAAGAACAAGGAGGATTGTGGCCCCTAAGAGGTAGGAGGTCTTCTACAAGAAGACCAACAGAGTTAACTAACATGGACTCTTGTGCTTCTCAGAAAATGAACCACCAACCAACAAACATATATGAGCTGGACCATGTAACAGATGTACAGCTTATTCTTCATGTGGGCTATCCACAAATGTATTGCCTGTATGTGGAATATGTTCTTCTACCTGGGATGCACTGTCTGGTGTCAGTGGGAGAGGATGAGCCTAGATTTGATGTACCAGGGTGGGGGGGGATAACCAGAGTGGCCCCACCTGGTCAGAGGAGAAGAGTAGAGGAAATGGGAAAAGAATTGTGGGAGGGGAAGACTGGGAGGGGGCAAGGAGAGGGATATAAAGAAAAGAAGTATTATAATATTATTAATAATAGTAATAATAACAGTAGTAATAATAGTAATCATAATAATAAAGCAAGCAAACAAACAAACAAACAAAAACCAAGTCATCTGGCAAAAGAGGGAAATGTTTCCTGAAGAACATCTCTAGCCATACTTACTGTTGCACTACTCACTTCAATTTTTCCTCAAAGGTTCTACTCTTTCTACTGTTTATTTTTCCCTACAGAACACTATAGTTTGACATTACTTACATATTTTTTGACAGTCTTAATGATTTGCTGTCCTTATACATTCTTCATACATTATGTATTATTGGACTCTTGTTAAAACCTAGATTTTCTCCAGCTTTTACTTTTAATTTCCTTTGAGGTCCTGATGGGAAAGACAGAGGCAACTTCTTCTTCTGTCTCTGTTGTTCTTTGAGTGCTCTATGGTGCAGATCAAATATGTGTTTGTGGAGTAGCATCTGGTAAATCCCCACTTCTTGCTATGGACAGCAGAAACCTACAGAAGGAGTCAAGACTGCAGATATGATGCTATTAAATTGAAGGTGATGTGGAAGTAATCCAGTCTGTAATACAGTTTAAGAATAAGAGGTATATATCTCTTAGCAAACAAACAAAAGCCTACTGTGATGGAAAGGTTTGATTAACCAGACAGATAAGATTAACCAGACAGATAAGACACATGAAACACACACTTACTTGCAAAGTCAGGAATGGAGGAGAAAATTACAATGGCTTCATTTTCTCCACAAGCAGAAGGTGCCTACTACAAAGGGAACCTGCTTCTTTCTTCCATTCACTATTATTATTAAAGTACATTCTCACTTAGTAAAATGAAATTTGGTTCTACCACATCCTGATTACAACAGATTAGTATATTCTATTCTTTCATTTTCTCCACCAATTTACTGTAGATAATATATTTGGTTGAAAAGAATAGCGTACTTCTTTTTCATCTGACACTAGTGCTATGGTTTGGTTGGCACAAAATGAAGGAGGGCTTGGAAAAGCACTGGTTCTATGAAAATATCTCCTTTCTTTAACAGTGGAATGCTTGTGTGGCACTCACCTTTTACGACAGTGAATTGTTATGATCATACACACAGACACGCACACACACACACACACACACACACACACTTAGGCCAGTCTGTTTTTAAGTTTGTTTCTGGTAAATAGCTCTTAAAATTGAATAATTAAATAGTAGATAGTTTTCCTTTAAGTGAAATAGATTGAGGTCTACATAAATTATTTGATTAAAATTAATAAAGAAACTGGGGAAGAAAATTTAAGACCAGCCTACTGAAAGGAAGCTAGGTTCTTAGGAATGTGCCCTAAAATGGTGACAAAATATGCTGAAATTATATACACAGTTTTAATTAAAAATAAAATTAAAGGTCAAGTATAATGGTGCACACATTTAATCACAGCAATCTGAAGTCAGAGGCAGGGGAATCTCTGAATTTGAGGCTAGCCTGGTTGACATAATAAGTTACAGGGCATGCTGGGATATATAGAGACTCTGTCACAAAAAAAAGGTATTTTTATAAAGGGATGCTAATATCTTGTCATGTTATGTTTTACCTCCTACAGGATGTGTAAATTGCCTCCCCTGTCAGGCACAACATATAGCATAGGCAGTACTCCAAGTGACCGTGAATGGGAATTTCAGGATTTATTAAGTAATAAAATATTATCTTTTTAGGTATATTACTACTTCCTCTTTTCTTTCTCAGATAATGAAAAGCTGAGGCAACACTCATTCTGGATGTATAGCAAGCAAAGTCTAAACATCTTCCACCAAATCTTACAGCACATCCTGTATTTGAACAGAACATAGTTAGTCTTATCTTTCTTCTCTTGCTCTTCTTCCTGCTTCTTCCTTTTTCTTTTTTTCCATCTCTTATTTCTTTTTTTTTTTTTAGATATTTTCTTTATTTACATGTACATTTTCCCTTTCCCAGGTTCCCCTCCAAAAAACAAACAAACAAACAAAAACAACAAGAACAAACTTCTTTTGTCTCCCCCCTCCCCATGCCTGCCACCCCACCCTCTCCCACTTATTGACCCTGACATTCCCCTACACTGGGGCACAGAACCTTCACAAGGCCAAGGTTTCTTAAATTTAAACAGAAAAGAGCATTCAACTGCAGGTTTCAGTTTTTACCGATTGGTAATACTTGCCTTATGTCATGGTTAGACTTCATGTGCTGGAATTTTGTTCCTATTTTGTTCCTAAAATCTGGAATAAAGTAAAAGGACCATACTTGCTGAGAGAATTTTCCCACCATATTAAAAATATTTTTTCTCTATATCTGCTTTACTGGCATACTTTTATTCCTAGCCAGTGTTTTAATCTCGCATTACTCTTTTTGATCATCAAGACAAAGCTTACTTCATTGCATTTGCCCATTAATATCTGCTTAATTACAAATGATTTAAAAAAGAATGTGTAATACTCCATATTCCCTATACACTAAAATTCTCTGCAAACTAAAAGAGGAAAGAAAAGATGTAAAGAAATGAGGAAGGCAATGTCTAGAGAGTGTCCATAATTCATTGATGTGCCAGGAACCATTTCTGAACTCTGAAGGATGCCAAGGAGCCAAATCCCGTGCAATCTCATAGCCTTGACACAGCAGGAAGGTGGAGCCCTAAGTCTAGTTTTAGGCAGTCATTTATAGAGGCAAAATGGAGTATCTAGTCTGGTCCACATTCGGTTAGGGGTCATTATGGCCTTTAATATAATTTGCTGGTGCTAGGAACCAAACAATAAACTTAACTTCTGCTTTCTTCCTGATTGTTGGTTATTAGGAAAGTGTTAGGGGTGGGTTGTAACCCGGGGGGTGCAGATTTTTGGGGGAATAACCTGGAAACTGGTGATAGACACAGGTCTTCTTGGGGAGGGACAGTAACCTGAAAACTGATGCTAAGTACCAACCTGTTAGTTAACTTGAGTTCAACCTTATGTCAGGTTCTCTAAGATGGAGTTTGAAACCAAAAGATTTGGTCTCTCACCATCATAGATCTCATGTGTCAGAGGAACACATGAGATGTTGAGATGGGCCCTGTACAAGCTGTAACATGTTTGGACTGATGCCATCTAGCTCCTGCTATTCTGGTTAATTGCATTCTCTCAGACACTCAGTGGTGCCTCAGAAGCACTAAATAAGCCTGTGCTAGGATTCCCAGAGATTGGAAGTAAGCCACGTGCTCATATGTAGTTTATTCCTGACTTCATGATACTTCACAGATACAAACAGCATCTTATCACTGCCACACTAACTTCTTTTAAGTTAGCATTTCCAAGTTTTTCAGTTCTCCATCATTCTTTTGATTAATTCAACTTCTCCTTTTATTAAACTATTATTTTCCTACTGAGATGGCATGTTCATTCTGTGCTTTTTCCTTTAATAATTAATGAAGAGTCAATGCTAAGAAACAATTTTAAACTCCTAAATAAAACCTTGTAAAACTTTAATGAAATTCACATCCCAAGAGGCCAATGTTATTACAGTATCAAAATAATGCAGATTACAAAACTAAGATAATGACAATATTGGCAAAGATTTCAGATGAGAAACTATTAAACTGGGACACCTGTATTAAGTTTATTTCACTTTAGCATGTGTTTCATCTATTTATGTAACACTTCCTTGTTTAATTACACTGTTATGTAATTCTGCTCAAGTGTGCATAGTGTATCTGTTTTCAGAAATAGAAATGTCTGACATATTTGTTTATTTCATTTAATACTTAAAATTATAGATTAATGCTCCATTAAAATCATTAATAATTTTTCTTTTGAAAAGTCAATTCTAGATATATTAAACTATTATGTTTAAGAAATACTGGTGATTGTATGACGGTATGTAGATCTAGGACTCTAATCAAAAAAAGAATAATCAAAAGACAAAGAACTTTTACGTGATGGACATTAGATGTTTCTGCCTATAGGAAACAGTTCAGCCTTCCTCTTGTTACACAGGGGCTGGAGTTCCCTTCACTTTTGCAAAGCATACAAATTTAGATCCCAGCACCCAGATCAGGCAGCTTACAACTGCTCATAAGAATAGCTCCAAGCAGGAAACCACACATCACACACACACACACACACACACACACACACACACACACACCTTAAAAATGTTACAATGAAGGCCGGGCAGTGGTAGCACACATCTTTTAATCCCAGCACTTGGGAGGCAGAGGCAGACAGATTTCTGAGTTCGAGGCCAACCTGCTCTACAGAGTGAGTTCCAGGACAGCCAGGGCTACTCAGAGAAACCCTGTCTCGAAAAACCAACCAAAGAAAAAATTACAATGAAAGTGTTCTTCAGACAGTTCAGGGAAACAGAGAAGACACATGTGAACTCATAGCAGTTGTGACATAGCATGAAGAAGACATGTCTGGACTCAAGACAGAAAAATCACAGCATGTTGTATTGAGGTGAATACAAAATCTTATTCCCTGGTCAGGCAATAACATTGGCTTTTGATAGTTTATGGGAGAGCTAGTTATCATAACAGTGTGACTCCTAGTAACTTAACCACTTCCCAGGACAACCTTCCTACCCAAGAATATTTGCAGAACAAAATTTGGACAATATGGGTTAAAAAAACAAACAAATATCCCCAGAAAGTTGTGTGGATTTGGAGGTGAAGGTGATGTGGGTAGACTTGGCTAAAGGAGTGAATGTGATGAAAATAATTTATGAATTTTACTTATTAAATTAAGAAGACAAATACAATATTATTTAAATAAACATATTTTAACAATAATATGGGCAAAACCACTCTCTTAAGATCCAGCTCCACGGCTTTACCCTAAAATTCAATATGACAATCCAACGTCGTCTGTGTCCTTATGTTTTCCCAACAGTTTTACGTCACAAAATCACACAGTACAGCTACTGCCTGGGCTTTTAACATACTTTATATGCCAAAACATAAGTCATTAGATGACCTGATTTCTAGTCATACTTTAAGTAGTTACCTATAAGCCACTTGACTTAATTGTTCTTCAGTTCTTAGATTATTCAAAAAAGAACAATGGAAAAATCAGTATTCTTTTGGAGTCTTTTAATGAGAAAGTCAAGAATGGAAATCACTAC
The DNA here is from genome assembly GCA_019843815.1 of Montemys delectorum. Taxonomy (NCBI): domain Eukaryota; kingdom Metazoa; phylum Chordata; class Mammalia; order Rodentia; family Muridae; genus Montemys; species Montemys delectorum. The sequence goes on from JADRCD010223305.1 coordinate 13,768, forward strand.
ATCAATGTGGATCTATTTTAATGATGGAAATAACTGTAGACATTTTAAATGATACAAAGGGGGTAAAGAAGGTTGAACTTCTCTTTTAGTCTAATAAAATGAAACACCTATATTTAAAACTTTTCATGCCTTCTAAAGAAATTATGCTAATTCCCAATTCTGCATCCCATCATAAAATCACAGATCTATGAAATCTGGAATCCTGTTGTCTGGCCAAATTTATTACCAAGTTGTTATATTCAAAAGGAAGAAATCACCAGTGTATAAAGCTGAGCTCTCTCCTTGTTCTGCCTTCTCTCTTACTTTTCTATAAAGTGGTACATGCCATCAAAACTGCATTGACTTCTGAGACCATGGGATCTGTGAATTGAATTTCATGAGACACCTGTAAAATTTTATTATCTCACATTCTCCTAAAAAGGAATGGAGGGGCAAGGGGAGGGGGGTCACAATTCATATTCTTCTGAATTTAACTGTACCTGATACACAAATTTAAAGGATTCATTTACAAAGCATTTTAAAATAAATCAAGAAATATGTAAGAATGCTTTCTTCAGAAAAATATTATTCTAATTGAATGGAAGACTAACAGATTACCAGAGCTAATAATTACTTACATAAGATAATACTGCTTTTATTGGGTCCTTTAATCAAAACTGACTTCTTAAATTCACTAGACAATATTGGTAATTTTGAGTTATTCTTATGTTTTGCTGTGAAAATTAAATAGAACATACACACAAAATGAATATTTGTCTTAGATCTTCTAGTAAGGGTGATGAGGCAGGCCCCCAAACACATTAAAGTTTAAAAACCTCTAGTTTTTATTTCTCTTAGGATTATAATACTTACTTAATAAACATGTTTGTACAAGCAAGTGTCTGAAATTAAACTATATTTCATTATTCATGCCAGTTTCTTTCTGAGTTTCACTGTCTAAATGTAGGTTTCAGAAAGTTCTGTTGTTCTGGTCTTAAATAAAATCTAAACTATTGTGATGTGAAGTATAATAGTTTTATTTACTATTAATACATAAGTAGAACAACAGCTAAGTAAGATCTGTGTAGCTCTGATTGGTATTATAGATAGTGTTAAAAAAAAACATTTTGGAGTTTAGTCTCTGGGAGCTCTGAGGTTACTAGCTAATTCATATTGTTGTTCTTCCAAAGGTGCTGCAAACCCTTCAGCTCCTTGGTGACTCCTTCATTGGGGACCCTGTACTCAGTCCAATGGATGGCTGTGAGTCTCTAGTTCTGTGTTAGTCGGGTACTGTCAGAGCCTCTCAGGAGACAGCTATCTCAGGCTCCTGTCATCCAGCACTTGTTGGCATCCACAATAGTGTCTAGATTTGATGACTGAATATGGAAAGGATTCCCAGAGTACACATGGGGAGACTCATAGCTCCAGAAGCATGTGTATAGCAGAGGATGGCCAAGCCGGTCATCAATGGGAGGAGAGGACCTTGGCCAGGTGAAGGTTCTATGCCCCAGAGTAGAGGAATGCCAGGGCCAGGAAGCAGGAGGGGGTGGGATGGTGAGCAGGAGGAGGGGGGAGGGAACAGGGGATTGTTTTAGGTTTTGTTTTTTAGTTTTTTTCTTATTTTATTTTATTTTATTTTTTGGAAGGGGACCTGGGAAAGGAGATATTGTAAATAAGAAAACATCAATAAAAAAAAGAAAGAGAGAGAGAGAGAGAGAGAGAGAGAGAGAGAGAGAGAGAGAGAGGAAGGAAGGAAGGAAGGAAGGAAGGAAGGAAGGAAGGAAGGAAGGAAGGAAGGAAGGAAGTGGAAGCGAAACTGTTTAGGGAAATAAATGGGACTAACAACAGAAGTGAGGAGTAGAAAAGAGAATGGGGGAGATCATGATGGGGGGAGGATACATTGCCATACTACCATTATATGCTTGTATGAAAATGGTATGAAACTTAATGTTATATACAGTGCCAATAAATAAAAATAAGCCCGTGGGGGGGGGAAGACATATTGGATTGTCTTTTGAAAAACAAACTATACTGGTGTTACCCACATATAAAAAGATATATATATATATATATATATATATATATATATATATATATATATATATATATATAAAGAAAATTTTGGTCCTGGCTACTATGTCATATAAACTATTTAATATTACTATGCTTGAAACATTTAAATATTATTTGCAGTGATGTGGGCCACGAGTGGAAGCCTGGTAAGGTCGGAGCTAAGGCTAGAATCCCGGGAGACCCTGAAGGGACAGTAGGAACTTTCATGCACCCTGTCACTTAACTGCAGCCCCATCCCTCATAGAGAGATTTGTGGCCATCAGTCAGGTAAGGGCAACACCCTAAGCCCTTCCACACGTAGATGAGTAGATGAAACATCCCTCACCTCTCCAGACCAAGCCAATAGGAAGCACCTATTGTCAGACCCCAACCCATCCCAAAACTGTATATAAAGATCCTATCCAGAAGGAATAAAGGTGTGTAAGAATTACTTCGTCTGTCATCTGAGAGTGCTTGTCATAATAGCTGTAACACTGCCACCAGGTAACAGGCGCTCCCCTGATGCCCCTCTCTGGCTGTTAGCCTTCTGCTGGGCTGGCTCAGCTCAGTGCAGTCAGTGAGCCATCTGGAAGCAACAGCAGTGGTGAAGGCAGCCACACTAACAGTGGAGGCAGCTGAAGATAATTCCCCCTCCCATCTTGTACCCTTTTCCCTGGAACCCTCTCACCTGGCCCAGCCAGAGATGTCTCTTGAAAGCCTCTGGTAAACAGGCCCACAATTACTGTTATTAACACATTTCAGTAGAAGCTTTTATATGTTTTAATCTATTTTTCATAGGAAATGCCAAGTTGCAGAAAAGCAATATTTATACTTTTTTAAAAGGTTAATTTTTTTTAAAAAAAAGAACTACTAAAAGTGATGAGATAAAATATTTTTGGGAACCAAGTTAAAAATATTAAGCAAACATAGGGTATAATTATTCACACATGGTTAATTACTGCATGCACACTTTGGGTATTTTTCAATCATGATTTGAGGCATATGTGTACCTCTGTTTTCTCCTGGGCTTAGTGAAGATTTTAAAATCATTCCTATTTCACAATGTAGATTTGCTATTGTGAGATCATCTGAACTTATCAGCAATTACTAAATTGTAAGAATTTAAAGAGTTACTGTAAAGAGATTTAAGGAAAATTACATGGTTCATTTGACCATGAACTCTTAGAAGTATCCTTTCTTTGAAAGAGAAAATAAAGTGGGTTTTCACTAAGACAATTGGAGGGAAATTAAGGTAGGTAAGTAATTAACTGTTACATTAATTTTTCAAAAAAAATTCTCAAAAGTATTATAGCTCATAAACAGCATATATTGGCTAATGAAAAATATGTCTAATTTTTTCCCAGCATATATTTACTCTATAGATTAAACAAGTACAGTATAACATTTAAATTACAAAGATACACATGTGTTTAGAATCAGAAACTACAATGCAATGCACATTATATTATTTTGTTTATTTGTTTGTTTGTTTGTTTTTAGTAAAGCTTAAAATCTTGGCTTGTACTGTGGTACAAACTCAAAATAATATCAATTTTTAGACATTGGAGTTCATTGTAATAAGGCTGTACTCAGTATCCCTCAGCATATTATATTCTTATTCTTAAGCTTGCCTCCAATCTTCCACTTAATGAAGAACCAATGGCAAACTGGCCAAAAATACTCATTTTTAAAACTTCATTGAAATTCTACTGTTTCTTATTACTCTCATTTCTCTATGCCACAGAACAATTTTAATTAAGGTTATATGCATCCAGGGTCATTAATAATCTGCTGATTAATTGCTACCCCGTGATTGTAAGATGGCTAAATTGGAAAGGTTATAAATTATGTCTAGACTCTAAATGCTAGACAACTCAAGTTGAATAAAAAGAATCGGAAAAGACTTTCTGAGAAAGTGGAGGTAAACTGAAGGAAACAAAATAACCAATAGGAAGGAAATGGGACAGGAATAGCTCAAGTGCAGCTCTTCTCTTCAATCTATTGTGCTGTACTTAGTCTTTATAAAATTATTACCTATCAAAGTAACAAAGTATTTTACTAAATTGGTTTTAGACATGTCTTTTTATATTGACAGAAGTATTGGACTGTTTTACTCCAGATTATCCATGAAGTGTTCTAGCTTCAAAATAGAATTTTAAGATAATTATAATCTCTTCACTTTTAATTGTTTGCTAAATAGAACTTACATATATCTTATCTATCAATCTAATATGGGTTATATGTGATATATTATGTAAAAATCTGTTAAAATCTTTTCATTACTAACTTGCTTGTACTTCATCAAATTCTCAAGATGACTCTGAGAGTCCTTTCTCTGTCTGAAATTGGTTGTGGACACCTTGATAAGAAGGGTTGTGCCCTGAACTTCTAGGCTATGAGGGCTAACGTGATAAACAGAACTTCAGGGAAGTTACAAAACATGTAGAGGCAGCTTTTGCTTTTATATTTTTGTCCTTCAGTTTCTCTATAAGAGCCCTACTGAATGCACAAAAAAGAGATAAATAAATATTCAGAGTAGAACAGTTCATCTAAACTTAAAGTATATTGTAAATGTTTATAAAAGTTAGTGATAAAATATTTCTATTACTTTACATGAATGCACTTGTAGGTCATAAAATTTTGTCATTGAGAGTGTATAAATCTGCCAGAAAATTTCAAACATTCATAATGTGCGATGCTTGCCAAAACATTTTTCAGCATCAAAAAATATTTCAAAAGTAAATATGTGCAATCAGCTGACATTATTATTCCCATTCCTGAATCTAACAAATATTAGCCAAGATTTCCAAGCAAATCTTTGCATAATATTCTATTTATGCATTTGTTTATTCTAACAATTTCACATAAGTGGAATAGTGCCTGTTTTGTGGAGAGTAATTCATCCTGTAATCACCATTGTGCTGTATACTAACATCCGTACAGCAACTAGTACTGTATAAAATGCTTATGCACTAGTTACTTTAAGGACATATATATATATATATATATGTATATATATATATACATAAATATATATATATGTATTCTTGGGGCTAATATAAATATTTTTCATATATAGTGATGTGAATTTTTCTTTTCATTTTTTAACACAAACATTTTCACAGCACAGGTTTAGTGTCAGTGGAACTTTTCATTTATATTAGGTATTAAACTAGGAACTGAAATTATTGCTCAGATGTTAGCTACTTCTGTGTTTAAGAATTGGGAATTTATTGAACATATTTTAAGGTGAATGTTTCATTTTAAATATTAGCAACAGTATCTGAGGTTTCCATACCTTGTTTGTTTCTGTGGTGGATTTATGCCTACACATGTAAATGTATGTCTCCTGAGACTGATTTGCGTGCATTTAGTAACTAATGATGCTGACATCTATGCAGGTATTTACTGGACATTTATGTGTTCAGAGTTTTCATGCAGAAAACTCAAACTAAGTTTAGTTCTCACATTTGAAAATTTGTTAATCCTTGTGAAACTCTAGGGCCTCTTGATCATTGAATTTTGTTTTTCTAATTTAGAATTTTTAAATGTGGTTTTCATTTTATAGCCTATTTCTCTAGTTTCTTTTCTACTTTTCCCCCATGAGAAAAAAAATTATATTTGTTATTTTGTTCGGATACTTTTATCTATGTTTCAAATATTGTTTTCTTGGATTAAAAAATATTACAAGATATCACAACAAAATAAACCAGATCTAAAGTCAATATATTTCAGCAAACTTCTATACCATTAAAATAATCCATCCTGAAACTGTGGAGATTCACATTGTATATTACAGTTTTCTTATTGACTTTATTGTGTTTGAAATCAAAGCTATACATTTTTATATAAATTGTTAGACTTTATGACACATTGTTTGAGTAAAAATTATCTAATGCAAATACATCTGGATAACCCTTTTTCCTGCTAAAAAAGTGTCACAGATTAGATTGAATTGTGTTCTGTGTATAGGTTTACCTAAATACCCACATCTTTATACCCACAGATAAGCATCTTCCCTGTCATCCAAGAATATTCTTTTCATAGCAGTTGCTTTCATAAAAATATAACTATTAGAAATGCAGAGAAAAATTGATTGTGGGTAGCACAGACCTAATTAGTATTCCTATAACACAACTTCAGTTCTAAAGCTCAGGAACCGTCTATTGAGTGGGGTCAGAAAAGCCGTTAAGAGCCAGAGATTGTGAAGGTGTGGAGTGAGAGTGCTCACTATGCTGGATAAGCTATGATAAGGAAATTTCAAAGCCATGACTGCTGAAAGAAAACTTGAACTATTTAAACACAGTGAACATCAAGACTTGGAAATTTTACCTGGCTCAACTTGAGATGAGCCAGCATATTAGTTACCTAGTACCAGGTGATGATGTGTAGAAACAGGTACATGCAGACAATATTGAATATCTTCAGGTTATTATTTTATATGTATATGTAAAAATAATGGATAAAAAGGAAAGCACTTGAATTTGAGAGGAAGGGGAGGTAAGAAATGGGAAACTAGAAGGAGATGGAGGGGGAAGTTATTACATAATTTATATATATGTAATATGTATATACATGTATATCATTATATATTTTTTTAATTAATAAATTTGTTTTTTACATTCCTTATTCTATCCCACCTACTGTCCACACTTCAAGTGTTCCACATCCTATACCTCTTCCCCACTTCCCCATCTTCATGTGGATGGCCCCACCCCTACCCCACCCACCTGACTTCTAAATTCCCTGAGGCTTACAATATCTTGAGGGTTAAGTGTATCATCTCTGAATGAACACAGACCTGGAAGTCCTCTGCTATATGTGTGTTGGTGTTCTCACATCAGCTGCTTTATGCTGCCTGTTTGGTGGTCTAGTGTTTGAGAGATCTCAGGGGTTCAGATTAATTGAGACTGCTGGTCCTCCTACAGGGTCTCCTTTCTCCTGAGCATCTTTCAGCCATCCCCAACTCAACAACAGGAGTCAATTGTCCATTGGTTGGATGGAAGTATCTACATCTGACTCTTTCAGCTGCTTGTTGGGTCTTCTGGAGTGCAGTCATGCTAGGTCCTTTTTGTTAGGGCTCAATAGGGTCAGGCCTTGGGACCTTCACTTAAGCTGGATCCCACTTTGGGCTGGTAGCTGGAACTTCTTTTCCTCAGGATCCTCTCCATTTCCTTCCCTGTAATTCTTTCAGACAAGATCAATTATACATCAGAGTTGTGACTGTGAAATAGTCCCCCTCTCACTCATTTCATGCCCTGCCCTCCTGTTGGAGGTAGACTCTATAAGTTCCCTCTCCCTACTGTCAGGCACTTCATCTAAGGTCCCTCCCTTTGAGAACTGAGTCTCTCACCTCCTAGGTCTCTGGTGCACTCTGCAGGGTCCCCACAACCTCCTGCCTCCTAAGATTGCCTGTTTCCATTCTTTCTGCTGGCTCTCAGGACTTTAGTCATTTTCCTTCACCCAATACCAGATGAGATTCCCGTCTTCCCACTCCACTCCCGCCACTTCACTTTCCTTCCCAGGTCCCTACCTTCCTCCCTTCTTGTGATTGATTTTTGCTTTCTCCCAAGTGGGACTGAGTTGCTGTCACTTAGGCACTTCAGCTTGTTGACCTTTTTGATTTCTGTGAACTATATCTCGGGTATTCTGGTTTCTTTGCTTTTTGTTTGTTTTTGTTGTTGGGGTTTTTCTTTTGGCTAATATCCACTTATTAGTGAGAACATACCATGGACATCCTTTTGGGTTCTGAGTTACCTCATTCAGGATGGTATTTTCTAGTTCCATTCATTTGCCAGTAAAACTCAGGATGCCCTTGTTCTTAATAGCTGATTAGTATTCCATTCTCTAAATGAACCACATTTTCTGTATCCATTCTTCTGTTGTGGGACATCTGGGTTGTTTCCAGTTTTCTGGTTATCACAAACAAGGCCACTCTGAACATAGTGGAACATGTACTCCTGTGGCATGATGGAGCATCTTTTGGGTATATTCCCAAGAATGGTATAGTTGGGTCTTCAGGTAGATCTATTTTCAATTTTCTGAGGAACGTCCAGATTTATTTCCAGAGTGGTTGTGCCAGTTTGCAATCCCACCAGCAATGAAGGAGTGTTCCTCTTTCTCCACATCCTTGCCAACATGTGTTGTCACCTGAGGTTTTGATCTTAGCCATTCTGATTGGTGTAAGGTGGAATCTCAGGGTCATTTTGATTTGCATTTCTCTGATCACTAAGGACTTTGAACATTTCTTTAGGTGCTTCTCAGCCATTCCAAATTCCTCAGTTGTAAATTCTCAGTTTAGTTCTATATCCCATTTTTTGACTGGGTTGTTTGGTTTTTCGGTGATTAACTTTCTGAGTTTTTTATATATTTAGGATGTTAGCCCTCTATCAGATGTGGAGTTAGTGAAGAGTTTTTCCCAACCTGGAGGTTGTCTATTTGTCTTATTGACTATGGCCTTTGCTTTACAGAAGCTTTACAGTTTCATGAGGTTTTCCATTTATAAAATACTTTTAGTATGTTTAGGTATGGGCTTTGAATTCCTAATCTCTCCAATACTTTTAACATGAAGGGGTTTTGTATTTTGTCAAATGCTTTTTCTGCATCTATGGAGATGATCATGTGATTTTTTTGAGATTTTCTATATAGTGGATCATGCTAATGGATTTTCATATATTAAACCTCCCTAGCATCACTGGGAGGAAGCCTACTTGATCATGGTGAATGATGATTTTGATGTGTTCTTGGATTCGGTTTGCAAAACTTTTATTGAATATTTTTGCATCAATATTCATAAGTGAGATTGGTCTGAAGTTCTCTTTTTTGTTGGGTCCTTGTGTTGTTTAGGTATCAAGTAATTGTGGCTTCATAGAATGAGTTAGGTAGCCTTCTGTCTCTTTCAATTTTATGAAATAGTTTGAGGAAAATTGGTATTAGGTCTTCTTTGAAAGTCTGGTAGAATTCTGCACTAAATCTATCTGTCCCTGGGCTGGGCTTTTTTTTTTCTTTTTTGGTTGGGAGATTTTTAATGACTTCTTCTATTTCCTTGTGCAATATGGGCCTGTTTGGATAGTTTACTTGCTCTTGATCTTCTAGAAAAGCAGCCATTTCATCTAGATTTTCCAGTTTTGTTGAGTATAGGCTTTTATAGTAGAATGTGATGATTTTTTAATTTTCTCCATTTCTGTTGTTAAGTATCCTTTTCACTTCTGATTTTGTTAGTTTGCATACTGCGTCTGGATCCTTTCTTTAGTTTGGCTAGGGCTTCATCTATCTTGTTGATTCTCTCTAAGAAGCAGCTTTTGGTTTTGCTGATTCTTTGGATTGTTTTCCTTGTTTCTATTTGGTTGATTTTGGCCCAGGGTTTGACTATTTCCTGCCTTGTACTCCTCTTTTATGAGTTTGCTTCTTTTTGTTCTAGAACTCTCAGGTGTGCTGTTAAGTTGTTAGTATAAGATCTCTCCAGTTTCTTTACCAGGGCTCTTAGGGCTATGAACTTTCCTCTTAGCACTGCTTTCATGATGTTCCTTAAGTTTGGGTATGTTATGTTAACATTTTCATTAAATTCCAGAAAGTCTTTAATTTCTTTCTTTATTTCTTCCCTGACAAAATTACCACCGAGTAAAGAGTTGTTCAGTTTCCTCGTGTATGTGGGTTTTCTGTAGTTTTTGCTGTTACTGAAGACCAGCTTTCGACCATGGTGATCTGATAGGCTGCATGGGATTATTTCAATATTCTTGTATCTGTAGAGGGTTGTTTTGTGACCAATTGTATGATTGATTTTGGAGAATGTACCATGAGGTGCTGAGGAGAAGGTGTACTCTTTTGTTTTAAGGTGAAATGTTCTGTAGATATCTGTAAAATCCATTTGGTTCATAACCTCTCTCTTAGTCTCACTATGTCTCTATTTAGTTTCCATTTCAATGTCGTGTCCCCACTGTGAAAGTGGAGTGTTGAAATTTCCCACTGTTATAGTGTGGGGTTCAATGTGTGTTTTGAGCTTTGGTTACATTTCTTTTATGAATTTGGGTGCTCTTGCATTTGGAGCATACATGTTCAGAATTGTGAATTTCTCTTGTTGGATTTCTCCCTTAATGAATATGAAGTGTCCTTCTTCATCATGCTTGATAACTTTTAGTTCTCTTAGAATCTGCATGAACTCTACCAGGCTCTTCTGGTTTTTATAATCTCTGTTGAGATGTCTGGTGTAATTCTGATAGATCTACCTTTGTAAGTTACTTGGCCTTTTTCCCTTGCAGCTTTTAATATTCTTTCTTTTATTTCTTTCTTAATATCTTTATTTATTTCTTAATATTCTCATCTTTCCCCACTGAAGTCAGACCAGGCACTCCTTTGCTAAATATGTGCCAGGGCCTTGGACCAGCCCATAATGCCTAGTTGGTGGCTCAGTCTTTGGTAGCTCTCAGGGATCCAGATTATTTGAGACCTCTGGTCTTCCTACGAGGTTGTCCTCCCCTTCAGCTCCTTTAATCTTTCCCTTAATTTCTCCATAAGTGTCCAATTTGAGTCATATGTTCAGATGTAAGTATCTGCAATTGTCTCAGTCAGCTGCTAGTAGGGACTCTCAGAGGACAGATATGCTAGGCTCCTGTCTGTATGCACTTCATAGCATCAATAATAATTTCAGGCCTTGGTGCCATCCCAACCCATCCCACCATGAGATGGCTCCCAAGTTGAACTGGTCACTGGCCAGCCTTTCCTTCAGTTTCTTCCCCATTTTTGTCACTGCATTTCTTTCAGACAGGAACAATTCTGGGTCAGAAATTTTTACTGTGGTTTGGTGATCTCATCCCTTCACTTGGGGCCCTGCCTATCTACTTGAGGTAGACTCTTCCAGTTCCCTCTCCCTGCTGTTGCGATTTTGACTAAGGTTTCCTCCATTGAGTCCTGATAGTCTCTTGAATCCCAGGTCTCTGAGACTATCTAGAAGGTCACCTCATCTCCCATCTCCAGTAGATAGATATTTCCATTCTTTTGTTTGAATCTCTGGGCATTTCTCCTGTTCTCCTTCCTACCTTCCCATCCCTGATCCTCTTTGACTTTTCCCCTCCCCTCTTCCACCAAAGGTCGATTTGATTTGCATTTCTCAGATAAGTAAGGACTTTGAACATTTCTTTAAGTACTTCTAGGCCATTAGAGATTCCTTTGTTGAGAATTCTCTGTTTAGATCTGTATTCCATTTTTAAATTGGTTTATTTGGTTTTCTGGAAGTCAACTTCTTAAGTTCTTCATGTATTTTGGATATTAGCCTTCTGTCAGGTGTAGGGTTAGTGGAGATATTTTCCAATCTGTAGCGTGCCAATTTGTCCTGTTGACTTGACAGTGTCCTTTGCCTTACAGAAGCTTTTCAGTTTCATGTGGTCCCAGTTATCAATTGTTGATCTTAGAGCCTAAGCCTTTGGTGTTTTGTTTAGAAAAATTTCCCTAATGCCAATGAGTTTTATGTTCTTTCCTACTTTCTATTCTATTAGATTCAGTGTATCTGGTTTTATGTTGAGGTCCTTCTTCTACTTGGACTTGAGCTTTGTACAAGGTAACAAATATGGGTCTATTTTCATTCTACTACATACAGACAGCCAGTTATGGTTCTATTATTCTTCTTCTACTTGTCAACCACCAGTTAGACCAGCACTATTTACAAAAAATGCTTTCTTTTGTCACTGTATGTTTTTGGCTTCTTTCTTAAATATCAAGTGTCCATAGGTATGTGGGTTTTTTAATGGGTTTTGATTCTATTTCATTGATCAACCTGTGTGTCTCTGTTCTAATACTATGTAGTCTTTATCACAATTCCTCTGTAGTATAGCTGAGGTCACGAATGGTAATTACCCCAGAAGTTCTTTTACTGCTGAGAATTGTTCTGGCTACCCTGGGTTTTTTTTTTGGTTTTCCATCAGAAGTTGAGAAGTTTTCTTTTCATGTTTGTGAAGAATTTTGTTGGAATTCTGATGTGGATTGCATTGAATCTATAGACGGCTTTTGGTAAGATGGCCATTTTCACGAGGTTAATTCTATCAATCCATGATCATTGGAGATATCTTTCCATCTTCTGAGGTCTTCTTCAGTTTCTTCAGGGATTTTTAAGTTTTGTCATACAGATATTTCACTTGCTTTGTCAGAGTTACACAAAGATAGTTTATATTATTTGTGGCAATTGTGAGGGTGTTATTTCCCTAATTTATTTTTCAGTCTGTTTATCATTTGTTTACTGATTTGTTTAAGTTAATTTTAGATCCAGCTACTTTGTTGAAGTTGCTTATCAGCTGTAGGAATTTTCTGGAAGAATGTTGAGGGATGCTTATATCATCCACAAATAGTGATACTTTATGCTCTTTCAAAATATCTTTCAGCTTTCCTACAATAATCAACTTAATTTATAATCTTAAATATGCTTCTAAATATCATTATAAATATTGTGTTTTCCTGGTGAATAAGAAACATCTGTCAATAAATATACTTTATAATCTCTATGCATTCTGTATTAAATACTGTACCATGTACTTTTTTATGCAAAAAAGCTTTATTAAAGTTTCACATCATCCAGTAGGTTTTATTTATATACATACTATATATGTATATGAATGCATATTTTTCTTTTTTTATTCATTTAGTTATGTTTACAATCTTTATTTCTTAATGTGATACATATATGCATACAAATTCAGATACAATTTTACTTGTATAAATGTAAATGTGTAATTGCTAGAAGAAAATAAAATAAAGGTCCAATAGCAACCAATGGATTTATATATAAAGGCTTACTATGTTTTTCTTTCCAGTTATGGTTAAACAAATATACCTCAGGAACATATGTACTTTCTGACTGTAATACATTCATTTGAAAGGTCAAATCTGGAAAATGTAACTTCATTCTGAGTCCTCCTCAAAACCTTCTTACCACTTCTTCCTTGTCAAACAATCAATATATCCTCAGAAGACAGAAGTGATTCTTCTTCATAAATGATTAGTATTTTTGCATGGTCAGAACGATTCATGGTTTTAAAAGAGATTATTTGCTGTTTTCCATTAATAGGGCAAACTAATTTGTATATGTGGTAAGGGTTCTGATTTTAAGATAATATTTCCTTATGGTATAAAGAAGTGATTAATATATCTCCATACCCCACATTTGTTACATATGTTGTATACTTAATACTAATTCTTCATAAATACTTGAACACATATTTTTCTACTATTTAGCTTCACATTATTCCTTCAAATATCACATTTGTTTTCCTGACTCTAACTTCCAATTTTCTGTTGTTCAGTCAAAAATCTATGTGTGAATTTCTCTTAAGTGACATTCTAAGTACCAGTACTTAGAATACAATATGCCTAACACAATAGAACCAATATCTGTGTTACTCAAGATTTCCTTCTCATTATTTTCCATTCCCAGTGACTGTTGTACACTATATGTCCGAAGGTTTCAAGTGTCCTCTAGCTGTCTCTGTTTGTGTCTAGGTTTGTCTATGTCTCTCTGTCTCTGTGTCTGCCTCTCTCTGTATCTCTGTCTCTGTCTCTGTCTCTCTCTCGTGTGTGTGTGTGTGTGTGTGTGTGTGTGTGTGTGTGTGTGTGTATGTATGTACCTGAGCTTGGGTTTCATTCTTCACCCATGCTCAGCACTGAAACTATTATACTGATCTCAATTTTGTTGATCTTAGCTATTATTTTATTTCTTTCCTTCCCCTCTGCCTCCTCTTTTTCTTTCATTCATTCTTTCTTTTTAACTTTTGATTTTTAGTAGAATTGAGATTATTGCTTTGTTTCCATCCAGGCCAGGTTGCAAAGTGTCCACCTGCCTTATCTTCTGAGTAAGAAAGGCTTAGAGTGTATGATAGAATAACAAGTTTAGTTCTACCTTTTTAATAGACCAACAGTGTATAATGTTAAAATAACAAATTTATAGGAATAAGTAATATTATGTCCATTTCCCAGAAAACTTTCTTGTTTGTTGCTGAGGATACAACTATCCACAAAATTTAAATTGATATAGTTTTTGAAATAGGATTCTTTATACTTATTTTCAATGGGAACATGTGTTCCCTTCTGTGAGTTTGCATGCATTTCTTCATTTCTGTATTACTCACACTCCCACCATTGATCATCCTTTTTTGTTCTCCATCAATGTTTCAGTCTTTCCGTTTCATCACCTACTCATATGCTTCCAATTTAAAAAAAATACATGTTGAAGTTCTTCTCTTATTTGATTAGACTTAGTGCATAAGTGCTGGATTTTGTGGCTTCTACTTAAAGATGAGCTGGCACATGTTCAATCTTCAGTTCTTTTAGATTTGATAATGTCTAGGATTTTATTGGAATGATTAAAATGTACAATTTTCTTCAACTTTTAATATCTGATGTGATTATTTATTTGGTTCATCATTTTTGTTTTCTTGTCCTCACTATGTCACTGGCTTACTTACTGTTTTTGCAGAATGCCTTTGCAAGACAACATGAAAACATCTATATTCTCAGGACATTCCTTCTCTTATTTTTTTTATTTTCTTTTTCACACATATTTAATTATTTATGCTTTTTGATTTCTTTAATTTCATAGCTTGCAGTTCTCACTCTTCTCTGATATCTATGCATTATTACTGGAGAAATCTGTCACATGATTTGTGTTTGGAACTGTTCTTTTAGCCTTCACAGGAGAAGGTCTCTTGGAGAATTAGTTATTTTTATAGGTATTTTGGGACTTGTCAATGATTTCCCTTCCACTTTTAAACTCTCTTTTCCAACAACACAAATTATTTGTTTCCTTTTATATCTCTGAAAAAGTCTCTGATTTTTGTTATCTATATATAAGTTCAGAATCCGTTCTAACTCATTTAAAATATTCTGTATGACCTGGGGTAAATAGTAGATGATATCTGTTATGGAAAAGCCTAGGTTTTTATTCATTCTTACTTCTAAGTTTTATGTCCTATTTCTTTTGGTGCAGTTGTATTGCTTGTTAGGAAAAAGGAAGTACTTATATGAGATTAAGTATAGTGCTTTGGTGTTAAGATATTTTTTGATATTGAAAATTTGTAAATAATTTAGGTGAAGAATCATTTAGTTTGTTAGAAAACTACAAATCTTGTTTCAAAGTACACAAAATGGATATAGGTTTATAATATCAGTTGATGCATAATACTGAAAATTTGATCTAAAAAAGTTTCTATTATTGGAATCACAGAAGCCAGGAAACTAAAAAAAAAAAAAGGCAATAATATAGGGATTGGGCATAGTGGGCAATTCAGAGGTAATTAGTGAGATTGAAATGATATAAGGATGTAAAGGAGAAAAGTCTGAAGGTCTCTTAAATGAGCATTGTATAGGAAACAGAATGAAGAGGGAAAGAAAAGGAAACTGAAATAACAGTATGCATGAATAGTCATAGAAAAATATATAAGTTAATGAAAATTACTTTATATATACACTATATATTTATATATTTTATACATGGATTATACATATATAACCTATATACACATATATATGTATATATTTATATATATGGATTATGCACACACATACTTACACATGAATTATATCACACGAGATAAGAAAGTCTCCTGAGAGGCTCTGACAGTACCTGACTAATACAGATGTAGAGGCTCACAGTCATTCATTGAACTGAGTACATGGTCCCCAATGAAGGAGCTACAGAAAGGTTCTATGGAGCTGGAGGGTTTGCAGCCCCTTAGGACGAACAACAATATGAACTAACTAATACCCTCAGAGCTCCCAGGGACCCAACCGCCAACCAAGGACTATACATGGTGGGACTGATTGTTTTGCCGGCATGTGTATAGTAGAGGATTGCAAAGTTGATCATTAATAGGAGGAGAGGACCTCGGCCCTGTGAAGGTTTTGTGCCCCAGTGTAGGGGAATACCGGGGCCAATAAGTGGGAGAGGGTGGGGTGGCAGGCATGGGGAGGGGGAGGCAAC